>CALSCR010002835.1:0-10000 GCA_943704495.1 Pigoraptor chileana | reverse complement strand
TGTACACACACACACACACACACACACACACACACACTCACTCACTCACTCACCCACAAATGTACACACAAACACACACGCACACACACATACACTTGCTCACTCGTTTACTCACGCACTCACCCAAATGCACACTGCAGACTCATTCACACTCCGTCTCCAACTCACTCTTTCTCTACAACAGCACCGTGTATTTCATGATGGACGGGAAGCGCAGGTACTTGATGAGAAATCTTGCGGATTCGTTGTGGACACAAAGCCTGACACGCGCTGTTACAAGGTGAGTGTTGCGAATGTCATTGTGAACGATCATTCAACAAACACAATCTCAAAGTTGGGGTTGTTTTCAAAAAAGCAAATTGTTTCATGCACCGTCAAATCCGCGCCGCGTGGCAAGCCAGTGACAACAGAACTTTGTTTGATTGTCGTGTATCGATGCAGGTGGTGGATGGTCTGTTTGTGGGAAGCCAAGATGCAGCACACACTATTGAGAGCCTCAGATCCGCGGGAATAACGCACATTCTGAACGTTGCGACCGGCGTCGACAATGTTTTCACGGAGGTTGGGCTGGTTGTCATGGGGTTCTGAGGGATCAGAAGAGGGTGCAAGATTGTGTTCGCCTCAGTATCATGACAGTCGTCGCTGTGTGTGCATACTTTTATTGTGCACCACGTGTGAGTCCTCAATTGTAGTGTTCGAGTGTGTACAAGTGGGTCCCTCTTGTGCCTTGTGTCACGGTATAAGTGTGCGCTTGTTACTCCCTCTTGTGTCGAGTGAATGCACTGGTTACTCCCTCTTGTGTCGAGTGAATGCACTGGTTACGCCATCTTGTGTCGTGTGCCGCAGTGTGCGCGTGCTATTCCCTATCGTGTGCTGTGTTGTACTATTTCCTCTAATGTCCGCATATGTCTTTGGTGGTCTCCAAGTGTCCTCGAGCTTCCTCTCTAGACTGAGACATGACAGATTAACCGTCACCAACCCGGGTATATTCGTCCCAGAAACACGCATACAAAGGGAAACTTGCATACCCTGATCGCTATCCTTGTTAATCTCTATTCTTCGTTTGTATTCAAATTTGCAGACATATTCTTATCTCAGCGTTCCGTTATTGGACATAGAGACGCAATGCCTTGCGACTCACATTGACCCATGTGTGGAGTTCATTTCTGCGGCAATATCAACTGGCGGATCTGTGCTTGTGCATTGGTGAGCATCCTGGCGTTGGGTTCACAGAGCGGTTGCAGTCTTTGTGGTTTGGGTAGGACAGAAACATTTGTGCTTTCTCAGTATACATTGTCCCTCGTGTGTGTGTATGTGCATTTATATTGAGTATGCAGGTCGCGTGTGCGGCGATAGTAAGCACCTACACACACCAAATTGCATATTGCACACTCATTACATGTGTTTGGTATGCAAAAAGCACTCACAACGGTTCCATGCACGTACAAACACAAACACATCAACCACACACGCACACAAACGCACACACATACGCACACACATCCTCTGCGAATTCCCAACAACCACAACAACAACCACACAACAACAACAATACAGCAATGCCGGCATATCGCGCTCATGTTCCGTGGTTGTTGGCTATCTGATGCTCTCCCAATCAAGGTCCTTTGACGACGCCATGGCCACTGTGAAGCTAGGGAGGCCGGGTGCAGCACCCAACGCGGGATTTGTTGCACAGCTGCGACTGATGGAACGAACTCGTCGACAGACACACGCACTTTGATAACTTAGTGTTGTTGTCTAACACATATTCGTGAGTCAACAACGCAATAACAAATACGACGACAAAGGTTGCACTGCAAATGAGATAAAGACACACGAGGGACATGTGTGTTGTGTGCGCATGTATGTGTTGTGTGTGTGTGTGTGTGTGTTGTGTGCGTATGTATGTGGGTGTGTGTGTGTGTGATGTGCATTTGAAAGCCCTTCTGGGAATTAATTGGTTTTCATTTCGTTCGCATCTTCTTATAACGGTGTGCCATTTCATCCTCCCCAACCGTTTCTTGTTCTTCGAATTCGTCAGCCTTTCGCATCCGCCGGTCGTGATCCATTTGCCTCGTTAATTTCTGATACAAGCGCAACAACATATCATAAGTAAAGGAAGAGAGGAGCAAATGAAGGGGATTGGGAAAAGATGTGAGGTCACGTTTCTACTCTCACATGAACACATTGCATGTGCAATTTGCACAATGTCAAGGCCTCTCACATATCAATTTTAAGGCTGCTGATCGCATTGACAGCCAACAAAAGTCACATTCGGCAGACAAAGTCAATGCATTCAATCACATTGAGAATTTGTATCGGTTGGCTCTACTGGGACTATGCTCTCTCGCTCCCACCAGTAATCTGTTTCCAGCCGATATCACACATAATATTAGCCACGTGATGCTGCCAAAAGACCGCATACTCACTCCTATGTGATTAAAGTTGCTGCCCCTATACGACAGAAAAAAACACAACGCAAACACAACGACGCACCTCCACCACCGGATTAAAATTTCCAAATGATCTTCGGCCGCCGACAGTCGTCAATGCCTCAACATGCAAATCAGTGGCAGACACCTCAACAGCGACCTCGCTGTGGACAATGAGAGCATGAGATGGAACATATGTGTGAGATGGGAAGTGCTACACAGGATGTAACAATATCCATATATCCACACATTCATATATACCCATGATAGTATAATTGAGAATAATGTTGCATGATTCAGCACCAATGAAGTCATCATTGGCGATTCGCGTGCATGTGAACAATGCCACCAACAGCCTGCATAAAGGATGCGCTGAGCGACATTGCCCAAGTCGCACACGTGACGAATACACACCTGTGCTCTTCCTGTTTCGCCACTTCCACTTTCCAGTGCGACTCGTCTATGGCTTTTTGCTGCTGCTCGGCATACTGTCGTTTAAGATCTGCTTCATGCTTCCGCTGCATAAACTGCGAATCACAACATACAATGAAAACCACGGTGAACATGTGGGGAAAACCGTATGCATCTTTCGTTGCTGAGTTGGATTACGCAAGTCAATCCTCACCTTCATTGCCATGAGGTTCTTTGACAATTCCTTCTTTTCTCGTTCACTCTTTTCCGTTTCCGACATCTTCGAACCCACAATGAAATTCCCCAAGATCGGTGTTTGTAACTAAGGTTAACACAGCAACTTTTGGCTTTGTAATCGAAGCGCTTTACTCTTCTTTCACCACGGTTCGTCAGACTGTTCCGCGATTCCCAAAATTGCACGTGCCTGATCACGTGCCCGATTTGTATGCACGTGACCAGCCCCGAATTTCAAATTTCAAAAAACACGGATTGCTCCACTTCGACAAGATCCACAGCACGCGATGATTTATTTGATTGATTGACGCAATGACTCAAAAAAAAACGAATACATATTCGGTTCCGAGGAGGAAGTAGGTATCTTATTGTAGCGAAGCTCGGTGAGACAACAGACATACCAAAAAATCCCTTGAGTGCATACATTGCCAGTCGGCAGGAGCAGATGCACGCCAGTCCGGCGTATTTCCTCGGGGACCTGCCCTCGGCTGAGGAGCGGGCCGAATGGGCGGAAGCAATCCATGCCCACTCAAAGATGATGCGGCATGTAGAGCCTTTGGTATCGGCCTCAATAGGTGAGAACCGTGGGTGAATACGTCTATCCAGACTGCGTGATGTGCGGCTTGTTCATGCACTGGCAGCCTCTCACTTATTCTTGAGAGTGATTAGAAAGCAGTCGCTGTCAATCAGTGCATTTGCAAAAGAACAACTGCACACTGTTCCCCCATGACACTCACAGCTGCGTTAGCGCAGTGAGCTTGTCGAATATCCCGCTTGGAAGTGTCGCGACTTGGTTTGAGTCAAACCGACTACATTAGTCAAATGGAATAGAAGTCTGGCTGCTGCTGCTGTCAGGGATGCATTGCACGAGTGGATGCGTGGCTGAAGGCTGCGATTTTAAAAGTGCTTTAAACAACATTGACAGAGTTTTGGGATAAACGTCAGTGTCTCGGGCTCTACACGTTTTTTGGACTCCTTCATCGAGAACACAACACTAGAGAGACGGTGACCACCGCCGGTGAGACTCACTCGATCCCCTCGTGTCAACATACCCCAATAGATAAAGCCGATTCGGACGGCAGCTCTTGCTCCAACGGGGCGACACTTGTGCTCGCTACTTCAAGCCGTCACGTGACTCTCGGGGAGCACTGTGCGTCCATGGTGAGGTGTCTCGGAAAGGGATCCACTTCGACGTTCACTCCGCTGTCCGCACACGAACAGGCGGCGATTGTCGAGGTTAAGATGGAAGAATGGGCTGCCGTTAATCTGTCGGTGGGTCTGGTTGTGCATGTGTTTGTTGCGTGTGCTATGTGTCTTACGTTTTACAGAGAGACAGTGTGTGTGGGGGCTTCTGTGTTGCGTATACATACCTGTGTGCGTGTACATGTTTGTGTTTGGTGACTGAGTCAGTGAATCCACATACCCGAGTACATTCCTCATGTATATTCATTGATTATTTTGCATCCTTTCAGCTTCACCACTTTAATAACGGTGGAAACAGTGCGTATCCACTCATACCAAGTACTATTTCCCGCGAATTCACCGTGCTACTCTCTTGAATTCACAATGTTCCTTGTGCGTGTTTTCAGATGGATGATTTACAGACGTGTGGGCAGGATAACAGCGGTGCTGTCGCACAACTGCACGAATCCATCCTTCATAAAAGGGCGCGCCATGTCTGGACACAAAGTTCCGAATCCGCGAACACACATGCGACCCAGCTGTCACAGTCTGTGAATGAATCAGGGAGCAATGAGGGCGTCGATGCGTGTCTCTCATTTGTTTACGCTGCATATAATGAGACTCTGGAGCGGTGTTCGTTGGTCGACTGGCCTGGGCTTGCAATGCGCATGACGAAAATCTTGCCACCGACGCACAGAGGTAGGTTGCACTTGCTCGTGCGAAAGTCTTAGAATTGCTGTAGTGTGTGTTTGTGTGTATGTGTGCACGAGGCGTCAAAGTATTGAGCAATGCGCCAATGACATCCGAAACATTTGCTTTGGTTATCTCATTTGTTTGTTTCAGTAACATCATTCGTAGTCATTGATTTCACGCTCATCCGTTGCGTGGCTATTCTGCAATTCCCTCACTTGCACATATACACACGAACACGCACACACACTCGCACACATGAACGCGCACAAATACATGCTACATACGCACGCCACCCGCACACATTGCACCATGCATGCCAATGTGCATAACAGATGACTCGCACCAATCGACCCTAATACTGCTCGACAGTGACCAGTTGTTATACGGAGGGGTGAGTCGAAATCATCAATGACGGGCCATCTAAGCGCACTTCATGCACGCAGAGTCGCACATACACAGACACGCACACGCATATACACACACGTATACAATGCTGTATGAACGACACTTTTATCATTGACTCTCGTGGTTAAATGAATGAAAATGTAGGAAAGTCTTTCAGTCGTTGCAGCACCCCCCTTCAAACTAGATGTCCTGAAAGAGACTATCACTTACATGCAACGAAAGCAAACTCAATGTTGGCACACGGGGTCTGATCAACACCTCTTTGTTGCTTCCTTCTGTTCCTATGTCAACCCAGGCTGCCCTTCTGTATGCGTTGACCGGGACAGATCACATGCTTGCCCCCAGAACAGCATTCATGTCTGCGGCAGTGGGCGATGTTGCGTTTCATGGTCAGTATTGTCTTTTCCGTCAATGATTGCGCAAACGTGGGGAGATGATCTGCTGAGTTATTGCTGCAGTTGCTGTTGTTGTTGTTGTGTTGCGGTTTTAGCACTTTGTCTCTCGTTTGAACTTAAGACCCGGTGTATGTTGTGTGTCTCGCGTGCTCATCATGGGCACTACAGCCTGATGTAGTGTTGCATGCCGTGTCCATTATGCATCGTTGGACTCGATGGACTTGTTTGAGTAATGACGACTCTATTAAGCATCAGACAGACTGAGTGCTTTGTATTTGTATTTGTAATTTCAAGTATGTGTGCGACCCATGCGTGTGCGTGAGTACGGCGTGTACTTCCTTGCACATTTGTATGCAGCAATTGGACAACATTTCGTTTCATTACACTGCGCCCACTCACTCACTTTGTGGTTTTCTTCTCTGGATCACTCGGTTGCATCGTTGTGTCAACGGCAACAGACGCATTCCAATCAATTCCCTTGTCCGACTTTCTCAACCCCCGACGGCGGACTATCCTAACACTTCAAACACCCCGACTACGGATGGGCCGATCGCCCACTTCACCAATGTAAGAACATGCATGCGTTCTCCCATGTGTGTGTGCGAGGTGTGTGTGCTCAAGGGGTCTTTCTCTTTCACGCGCTTGTTTGTTATGGGAGTCCATGGGCACCGAGCCGACGTCTCTGACTTGAATCCTATCCCCCCCCCCCCCCCCCCTTCCTCCCATTTCCGACCGAATAATTGCAGAGAGGGCATTCCACAGTCTCCAACTGCGGCTGTTCGATTGAGAAGTGGAAGCGAATGGCGTGATGGGTGAGTGTTTTCTGCAGCATATCAATGAGAGTGAGTGCTTCGTCTGTCGAGGGATGCAGGTGTAATGGATGTGCCGAGGATGCGATTAATTGGCACTGGTCGCAGATCTATACAGTTGTGGTGACGTCGGCAAGCCACCACATCAAATTCAGTCCCTTTGCCTCTTACGTGAAACCACTCGACATTCCAGTGTCAGGCGCTCTGTCTTTGTCTCTGTCTCTCGCTCGCATTAGCGGTACATTGCGACATCCATCTTCATTCCTTTCATAATGCGCTCACACTTGACATTTTACTGCATCAAACTGAATGCATACAGAAGTCCCACTGTTACCGCAGCAACGCCGCTTGCCACCACTCGGTCAATCTCAGCCAACGCACTGATGGCCGTCGATGCAGTCTCAACTCCGATGGCAGCACAGCTCTCGCGGGGGGTTTCCGCCGATGACAACGGCATATACGGCTCTGCTGAAGCAACACCCTTGGATATCCCTGCCACGTGTGTGCTCACGTGCGATGAGGGAGATGACGACGATGATGATGTCATTGCGCTGAATGCCCGCATACTCATGGGCCCTATTGCCATAACGCGTAAACCGGCGCCCACAACAGCCGCATTTGGGAACAGGACTCCACCGGGGCCGTGCCGGGCTCCATCCGTGGGTGCGTCAGAGGGGCGTTACCGCCGGACACTCGCGTCGCCAGCGACACCCGTACGTCCGTGTCTGGACGCCCGTGGTGCTCTGCACACTTCGCTCATTGTCGCACTGCTCCGTCTCGCGTGCAATGTCAAGGATGACGTGGCGCTTGCAACCGTGCTGTCGGCGGCCGAATGGTCCCTACAACAGACATTGACCGATGGGGGAAAGGTGAAGAGGGTCCACGGATGCGCCGATTTGCTCCGCGATCTGAAGGTGTTTGCTGGCGAAAAAAGACTGTCGCTGTGGCTTGCGCTGGTATCGTACTCCCGGCAGGTTGGTTGGTGCAATGGCTGATCTTGTTGGAAATGTGTGGAGGTCGCCTCGATCGGTGATAACATCAGCTATTGGGGAGTGCAGTCGCTAAATCTGGCAATGGCCACATTCACATACACATTTACACGCACACATACATGCATGTATATTCTCGTATACACACACACGCACACATACACACACATTTCGCAGGTTGCCCTCGGCACGGTAGGCCACGTGGTCTCCGTGTGCAGCATACATGGCAAGGGCTACGAGGCCCCAATGCGACTTGTTGTGAAGGCGGTCGATTCAATGGTGGAGTGGATGACGTCACCTGGCAGCAAGAGCAATAACACTCGAAACGCATGCACTGTCGCGGCGCAGGCTCTCGCCTGTGCAAAGAAGATTCTCTGTGACACGGCGCAGGCAAAAGTGCTCGTACTTGCGAGCTCGGAATACGACGCCGCAGCTCTGAAGGCCGGAAACTACGTCGCGCGATTCGCGGTTGATCGCCGTGCGATGGATGCGGCGCTGTGTGCACTCGGCACGCTCTCTGCCTCAACAACAAACTCCCAAAGTGGCGCCGACGTGCACATTTCTGCCGCTGCAAACAACACGCGCACAATGGTAGTGCGCCAACTTATCGAGCGCTATGCGTCCGTGTCACGTGACTGGATGCATGAGTCAGTATGGCAGTCGGGGCTGGATCGGACAAAGGCAATTATGGTCGCCGCGGTGCAGAGTCCGCCGCCGTCCCCATCGTCTGTGATGTTGTCCGGTGGGTGTGCCCGGGCAACGCCGTATGATGAGTTGAGGCGTCTGCGGAAGGCGGGCGTCGCTGTGTCACGCGAGATTCCGCTTGCGCGTGCGTTTGCTGAGGTCGCAGAGGAAGGAGTGACAGCGAAGCGTGCTCACAGTGATCCGGCGGATAGGCTGCGCGAGTTGAATGGCGTCAGAGAGATGCGGGGGCTGCCCGAGCTGTCTCGTGACGATGAAGACACGGAGAATATGGACCCGCGACGTTGTGTGAGCCAATCGGAGAACGGGGCTTGTTTTAACTCCCATTTTAATAGTGGCGACGCAAAGGGTGACAGCGGTACAATGGGTGGAGCGTCTGATGCACGTGTGGGCGCGGGAAAGAAGAGGGCCAGGGACGGCTCAACGGCGGTTAGTGGCACAAAGGACGACAAAGGACGGCATGCCAGTGGTCACTTGGGAATAGCATCCAAAGGAGGCATCCATCCCCCGCAAAAAAAGCGAAAAGTGTCGATGCCCACTGTTTCAGATGGTCGACGACAGCAGTCGATAGCGGCGTTTTTCAAAGTCACGTGAGGCCGCCACACGTTTAACTACGCATCTGTCAGTGCATGCGCTCCTGTTCATGCATATTCTGTGAATGCCGATTGTGAGGGTTGTACATACTGATGAACCTGATACAAAGGCTCTGTTGTCGCATTGTATTCTCCAAATCATTTGAAATTTAGAGTGCGAACTGAGACATACCAATGGCCCTCCAACTGCACAAGTGCCGTCTCCGAACAAATTACACACATTTGCAGGTTCATTACCCTATAGTCATGCACACGCCCGTCAACTCGCACAAGTTTTAGAAAACACACGCACAGTCAAGTCAAATGGAATTTAGTTCAGTTCTTTTTTTTCTTGAGGTGCCACCGGACGGAGCCCTCGCACACTTTCGGCTCAACACACATCAGACGCACACCAACACACGAACGGAGCCAGAAAAACAAAATCAGCGCTGACCACACCAACACATAACGTGCACAGTGAAGGGGAGCGAGCGCGGGCGAAGTCCCTCAGCCCCAAAAATTTTCCAAAAACACAAATTTTCCGAATACACTTTTTCAGAGTGCGTATGAAGCGGAGGAGCCGTCGATTCCGTTGAACAGAAAAGTGTTGTTAAATGGAACAAATTGGTGCGTGATGAGCTTGGCCACCTCCTGCGACGCAACGCCCCCAAGCAGTGCCGCAATTGTGTGCATCTCGGCAGCGCCAAACCGGCACCTGTTGGGAGTAATGGGCAGTTAACACGGCGCACGTGATCAGTTGAGATGAGACGCAGGGGTTGACAATCAATATGAAGTATTGAAAAAACAGTGAAATGTAGAGACACACACAGCACAACCTCACGCGCGCAAGTTGAAAACTTGCGAAGGAAGGCGCGGCCGTGCGAAGCACATACACCCACACACTGACCACACATACCAGCAACAATAACGCGAGGGAAGACAGGCTGGGGTACAGGACAGCAAAAGAATAATAACACAAAAGACAATCCGAAAAAACAACAAACGCACATTTCGTGGATGTAGTCATCCTTGACCAGGCCGTGTGGGAGGCCCAGCTCACTGCTCACGTGGCCGACAGCCGACTTCAGTGCGGAGATATCCTCCTCAACCGTCGTGTCAAAAGCGCCTGTGGAAATGGATGTGTGTGTGTGTGTGTGTGCGTGTGTGTGTGTGTGT
>CALSCR010002834.1:0-29160 GCA_943704495.1 Pigoraptor chileana | reverse complement strand
TGTGTGTGTGTGTGTGTGTGTGTGTGTGTGTGTGTGTGTGTGTGTGTGTGTGTGTGTGTGTGTGGAGGGAGCATATCACGCAGCAACACGAAACAAACACACAACGTAAGGCAAACCGATTAGTAAATGCAGCAGAAAAGTGTGCGGGGGAAATCGCGCGAAATGACGCACGCAAACGTAGAAGGGGCGTATCTCGGCACAATAGCGGTGCACACAAAATGTGTTACATCACATTTCCCGTACAAGATACACACTTTGACGTCGTGCATATCACGCACACCAGACACACACCCCAAGCACCCCACATACACACGCACACAGACACACACAACACAAAGCACACACATACAAACACACACACGCCCGCACACACCCCACGCATGCATGCAATGCACACAACGCACCTTTTCCTCGGTCAAGCACATGATTTGCGCCTCTGTCAAGCCACCGGCAACGGTGCCCTTTGTGGTCAGATCAACAACCCTGTAGTCTCCCTTTTGTATACCGAGCTTCTCCACAAGCGCCTCTGTATATATGCGTTGGTTTTGTTGATGTGTGTTGTTGGTGTGTTTTGTTGTTGGTGGTTGTGCATTGTCGGTTATGAGACGGCAATGAAGAACTAATCCTCGCAGTTCACAATTGTGTGTTCATTGAAGCCGGTTTTTTTGTGTGTGTGAGTGTGTGTGTGCGTGCGTGTGTGTGTGTGTGTGTGTGTATAAGTACTTCGACGCACACTGCATGCTCACCGAGGGTCTTCTGGGTCTCGTCGTCATCTCTCTTCGCAGGTCGATTGCGTCGGCTCTTTTCCACGGGAAGAGTGAGCGTCGCAGAAAACACAAATGTTTGTCGCAGTGCTATACACAATAATGCAAACACAATATACAGAATTAACGAAAGGGAATAATATCCTGCGTTACTACACAGGAAAAAACTATTGCAAATTCCCTTGCGTCTGACAAAGTGAATGCTATTTTGGCCAACAAAATGCAGATAAACCCCAGTGTGCACACAACAACAACAAAGGAGACGCCAAACAGCCGTACCGCCACCTACCGTTTGTCTTTGAGAGTTCCTTGCGGTCACTGATGGTGAATATAGTACAATGCGAATGACAACGAGGAGTTGTAGATGTAGTGTATGTATATGTGTATATGTGAATTAAGTGTAAGTGTGTATCTATATGTGTATATAAGCGAATTATGTGTAAGTGTGTATATGCGTATGTTTGTATGGGTGTAAGCGTGTATGTATATTGTGTACGTGTTTGTGTATGTAGTGTGTGTGTGTGTATATCGGTGGGTGCAATTGTAGATGCATGCGTCCGCACAACAACGTCGTTCTCAGTGTGGCGAATCAAAGGAAAGATGAGCGCAAGATAAGCGACAATGGATACGTGACAATGCATACCCCTTCTGGTGCGGCAGTCGGTCGATGATTGAGCTGAGTTCGGCGTAATGTCCCTGTTGCACCATTCTGTCCGCTTCGTCAAGCACAAAGAAGCGCAGGCGCGTGAGATCGGCAACATATGCATGCGCCTGCAATAAGCACATACAAACACACACACACACATGCGCACACATACATATATACATACATATATGCATACGTACAAACACATATACGTATGCACCCAAAGAAAGAGAAGAGATGTGGTGAGTGAGAACTCCTGAACAAAGTGAGGCCAAATTATTATGAGTGCGTGGCGCACCCTCAACACTACCACAAAGAGACACAACACACACACTGGCAGCAATGTCTCTGTTCGTCGCCTCACGTGATCATTAGAGTGAATTTCGACGTCCCACAGGGTCCACACTCACCCCATCAATAAGTTCCCACAAACGTCCAGGCGTTGCCACGATAATGTGCGGCCGCTCATCGAGTTGTCGCTTCTGCTTTTCCGAAGACAAGCCACCCACAACAGTTGCAATCTGCACGTTTGCACACATACACACGCACATACACACATACACACACACACACATATATATATATATATATATATAACACGAAACAGTGATGTTTTCAGTATTGGGCAATGGCGTGTGATGTGCAGAAAACAAGATGTTTCGACTGAGACGAAGTGCAAACTGTGGGATGAAAAGAACGCACACCTCAAAAAGAACATCCGCATATGCGCAATAATACAAAGCCAACAACAAGAAATAGAGAGTACACACATGGAAAATAAGAAGGCACATGGCACAATATGCATGATTCACCCACTACATATCACACACACAAATATACACAATTTAGACACACACGCCACACACCACACGCACAAATACATACATATCACACAAATACACGCACACACATACCATACACGCACACACAGACACAAACAAGCAACCAACACAAAGAAGTGCATACAAACCTTAATAAACGTTCCCTTTGCAATGTCGATGAGGTGTTTGTTGATCTGCACGGCAAGCTCGCGGGTGGGCGTCATGATGAGCGCAATGAGCCCGTCACGTGATCCGCTCTTCTTGTCGTCGCCCTCGCACCGGCGCAGAATGTGATCCAGAATGGGAAGGCCGAATGCAAGCGTCTTGCCGGAGCCCTGTGCACTCGCGAGTGTGTTTTGTGTGTGGGTATGTGCGGTGGTTTGCAAGATGTTTGCGCAACATTCAGAACATAAGTTGCATGTGTGTTTGCTATCCCAGTGGCAGTATGCAACAGCCATTCCCACACACGCAATGCGTGTACAAGCACACATACACCACACACTTACACACAGATATTTATGTACGACAGGGCAACACGAACGCACCGTTTCGGCGGCACCCAAAATATCTTTCTTGCCGAGGATCGCAGATGGCAATGTTTGCGACTGAATCGAAGTTGGAGTGGCAAACCCTAAGCGAGAAAGGCTCGCGAGTATGTCGCTGTGGAGGTGATATGCATCCCACGCAGAGACACCTTCCACTGTGGCGTGGGGTTAGGGTTGTGATTGTGGTTGGGGTTAGGGTTGGCTCTTTGCGAGTGGCAAGTCATGCGCAAACACATTTCACGGAAGGTGATAGGCCGTGGGCTGTAGGATTAAAGTCAATGGATGGACTCCACACGAGGCACATACACGATGCATTGACTCCGAATTCACAGTGCGCGCGCACACACACACTTCATTCATACATATACACACACATGCATACATACATAAACGCAGCACGCACACACACACACTCATAGTCTCACCTTCGTTGGAGTCCTCGGCAGCCACTGCCTGGATTCCATCTGCGGTTTCCTCGCCAACAGGCTCAGGGGCATCATCTTCTGCATCGTCGTCAGTTGCGCGATCACCCGCGTCATCACCCGCGTCCTCAGCAGTGGATTCTCCGGCGACACCACCAACACCCTCACCCACGGCACCAGCCGCCTTCCCCTTCTTTCCCGCAAGACGCTTTGCACGCTGTTTGTCGCGCTTCTTCTTCTGCTGCGCAAGGCGTCGCATCTCCTCCTTGGTCAATCGGTCCGCTGCGGGATCGGCAGTGGCGCTGCCCTTGTTGTCCGTCTCCTTGGTAGTAGCGCTCTTCTTCGCCGCTTTCTTCTTCTCCTCAACCTTCGTGTTCGTCGCATCGCCTTCCTCCAAATTCAGATCAATCATACTGACGGAAGTGGCTGTGCGAGCACCCGCGGGAAGTGACCCCTCGGTGGCATCTGCTGATGGGACCGCTTTTGCGTCGCTTTTGGCGCGCTTTGCACTTTTTTTTGCGCCGCTCTCGTCATCCCCAGCAAAAAGATCCGTATCGCCCATCTTCCGTTTTAATCCCTTGGTGGGCTCCACTTTCTGTTTCGTAGGGGTATGAAAGAATTTACTTTCGATAAGCACGCAATTCCATTCGAAGTAGAAAGGCAGATAAAGCAGTAAATGGCAGCTTGAGGGGCTTGAACCAACTAGTGTAGACCACACAACACCAACACACACATTACCAACACACATATATACACACATACGTATACATGCACACACACAAAGACACCACATATATACACAACAGACGTCTACATACACGCACACAGGTCATGCACAGCACACACACACACACACACACACACCTTCAAGCGGACTTCGCGACCTGCCGCCGAGTCAACATACTCAATGTCCACTCCATCGAGCTCTTCCAGTCCATTAAAGCCCTCCATCTCCGACAGCTCCATTCCAGCGAAGTCGACCGGGCGCCAATCATGTTCAAATCCACTTGGTCCCCCCAAAGCCGCCACACGACGTCCTTTCTTCAACCTCTTTTCCACAATCGAATCATTCTCTGCTGCTGTTGCTGTTGCATCAAAAACGGCTTCATCGCCTTTGTGAGACACATTCCATGAGCCTGTCGCCTTGACTTGAGGGGCAGGCGTGCGCACAGCCCCACCCTTGCGCCCCATCCTCCCTTTTGCAATAATCCAAACCCAGCGATAATAATACGGCTGAGTAATCACACGGAGTCTAATCACAGAGTGCTATAATGAAATAAACAAGTAATAGATCCCGTCCGCTCGCAGTAGATATACATGTACAATCGGATTCAATCGCAACCCATCATACTAGCTCAATTCGCACAAATGTTTCCACGTGCAAAAGAGAAAGAACGGCACGTGATTGGCAGTGACATCACGTGATGGGCGCGTGACGTCAGCTGGAGATGGTGACCGCCGACCTGCGATTTTCGCACATGCTACACCGGGTGGCCACTGAATCTGTGTCATGGCACACGATATGCCTTGCAACACTCGACATACGACGGTACTTGAACACGACCTTTACCATTGCTTGAATGAATTCACTGCCATACGGAAAATATTATCCAAGGAAGTGATTCGGTGACTGTCATTAACTTTTTCAAATAATCATTATACTCGTAATTCGTACCAAAAATACTCTCGACTTTCCCAACTTCAGAAGGGCATCTACGCACTCTGTAACAAAATGCTGCGTGCTTCCGTGTCCCTCGGTGGGGCAATCAGCCGCATGGGACGACGTGCAGCTACGATGGCGCCCTCGTCAGCGAGGCAGTTCACATCCACCGGTGGGAATAATTTGTGTATGTGTGTGTGTGTGTTGGGGGGGGGGGGGGGGGGGGAGTATGCGATGGCATCAACCGAGAAGGGACTTGGATGTGGACTTTACTGTACTTTAAATGCAACAGACGGACAAACTCTTTTCATGTGTGAGGTATTGAACCAGTTGTGTCAGATCCTGGTGTGCGTCCCAGTGTCACTATAATTTACCTTGGCTTTTACAATCCTATTTCGTGCCTTTCGCCCTTGTGAACCAGCTGGATCTGGCTCTAATGCGCGGCACATTTTCAGTGCAATCGCTGCTCCTGTCGCTGCTGGAGCCGCTATACTTGCGGTTGGCGGGCTCACAGTCCTTGCCGAGTCACAACGAAAGCCTTTCATTGGTACGTAATGCTGCTTTTCTTCTGTGTGATCGTAATTGGGACCATGGATCATGAGCTTAGGGTCTGTTCATATTTGAATTGTGGGTTGGAGGCGAGCTATAGCTATGTCCTGTTGCTTTTATGGCGTCATTCTCTGCCGAGACTAGTGCAAAATATCAACAAGAACGACCGTGATGCACATTGTAGAATATTTACGTGCTGACTACGACTGTTTTTTCGTACGCGCAGCAATTCATGTTGATGATGCGACAAGGGGCGTCCTCGAGAGCGTGCAGGACAAGGAAGGTGGGGGTTGCGGCATTGCGGATTCAGTAAGCGCTGTTATCCCTTGTCGAATACTATCTGTTCGATTTGTTCGTACCGGTTTTGATGTTTCGAATGTGGTAATTGCAGGTTCAACAGTTCCCTTTCAAGGCAATGTGCTTTTTGAGAAGCTCTGTTTGGATGCGCGCAAGTGGGTTCTTACGTATTTCGTGCGGAGAAACGACCAGTTCATGGTAAGGGCCGTTGTGCATTGTGCATATCTGCATATCGTCTGCGATTAGGGTGCATGCATGCTTTTATCTTAGTATCTACCGAGCTGGTTTACACGCCCACCCACATGTGCGCAGACACACGCACTCACTGTGCTTAAACTTGATTCGTGTGTGCCATATGCATGTTGTGTGCATTCGTCGTGTATGCGTCATGTGATCACTCTACTACAGGTGGAATATATGCTAGAGACAGAGAATGTGGACGAGTGGACCGAAGTAATCAGCGCAATCACGCACTCGTGGCGGCAGTCCAAGAAGGTGAGCTGGATCTCAGTTGTGGTTTTCTCTCTTCCATTAGTAGGCTGGTAATGGGCCACTCGATCAAGGGGTCGCTTGGCTGTGTGAGGCCAATGCAGGCTCATGGGAGTGCAAGTGTCGTGGATCATCGCAGTCACATTCCCAATCGGCAACTGCTTGTCTCTTGTGCGTGATAGAAAGCCGCACACTGTGACATCTCTCTATGTTGTGAAGAGTGTATGTCTGCATATATGTGTGTGGCGATTAACTTCTTGCTATTGTGTGCGTTCGTTTGCATGGCACCGCCGCCGCTCACACATACATTATTTTCGGTCTCAGATTTCCCCTGACGAGCACATGCGACAGCTTCAAATGATCGCGCGATCACACAATCAGATTAAATACTGGAACGTTGTCGACGATGATGACCCAAGGTGCGTGCGCTTTGCTTGCCTGCATATGGATGCCCATCTTTGCTTATTTCTTTTGTGCTCATAACATAACATGTGGACGTCAATAACCAATCGGTTTGTGCTGTTGTGTGGCTACATAATGGTGCAGTGACCTCACATTTGAGTATGGTCTTGACTACCGGGGCGCGCACGAATATCATCTCTTCCGCATCATCGCCGGCGCCAACGGCATGTATGTCTTCAACTACACTGGAAAGAAGACTGGTGAGCGAAAGAACGAAGACGGATCCAGGCGTTGTCTGTTGTTTTTGTTTCCTTTGCAGTCAACTTATTTAACGACCCTACACCTGATTCGTTGCTCAATGCCGCGCACTGATGGAGCTGTTTCTGTTTGCGCTTATTATTTGTTGGTGATGCAGGTGCTGTGGAGCCGACAACAGAAGAGCGGAAGAAGTGGAGGGCGCATCTCAAGTCCATTCCGATTGTCGAGAACGGCCGTGTGTGGGATCCCAAGGCACAAAAGTCGCAGTGAAGCTAAACGACGCCAACAGTATGCACGCATTCGTCGACTGAAACACACACCCACACACATACACACAGACTTATTGGCACGTACATATACACAGCATAAAAGACAAAATTGATTGGCAGTTTGGGTTTTGCACAAACATTCCCCAGCCCACAGACATATTGACGAGTTCTCGGGTAAATAATAGTTGCGAGATTTCGCTACGTTTGTGGTCTTCCTCTTTTCCAGCAAGCTCTGAACTGAAACCACACATGTTTGCTGCCGCACAATTCGCCCTCACAAATCTGTTCCATTCCCGGCATGATTCGCACTGATTATATTTCTTAGAGTATTTCATTTAAATAAGTTTTTGTTTTTCCCCGAAACTTTATGTGCTTTTTCCCTTTCATCTTTGCCAAGAGAGTGGTGAAAGGTAAACGAGAGGATGGCAAACCGCGGTTCCCGTAACATCAAATGCTCGGTTTACGTCAAAAATCTGAGTGAAAAGACAAAGTGAGTGTCAACATTTCGTATTATTGTATTATGAGTAGTGACAAAGTAAAAACGAAGGAACTCGGGTTTTGTTGGTGCAATTGGTGCAGTTGTGTGTGGTTTTTCCTGCGATAGCTTACTTTAAATATTTTTTTTTTGGGTGTAAAAATACAATACTCATGTTTATCATAATGTATATTTACATCTATAATCTTTAGTATACTTTGTATTTCTTGCCATCGTGGGTGTGTGTTGTATCTTGTGATGTGAGTGCTGTTGTTTATTGAAGTCTTTTCTTTTATTATTGTTGATGTTTTTTGCTTTCAATGCGAAGTGATTTCCTCTGTATGGCGTTTTGCGTGTAGTATACCTTTCTGCAAACAGAGCGTCGTCTGATCGACATCGTGTGTGTGTGTGTGTGTGTGTGTGTGCCCTCTGTCTCTCTCTCACACACACACACAGGTCCGAGGACTTGCACTCAATTTTTGATGAGTTTGGGAAGATTAAGGATGTTTACCTCCCCAAGGATTACTACAGCGGCAAGCTGCGCGGCTTTGGCTATGTCGAATATCCGCTGATTTCTTCTGTTTGTGCACAGTTTCGTTGAATCGCCCTTTTCAATTCGTTCATCTTCCAGTTGACATTGTCCCATCTCGCTTTATCTATGTGTTGAACCCTTAACTCTGCATGTATGTGCGCTCGTCTTCTCCATCTTGTCATTGTTTGTGTTGGTGTTGCGGGCAAAGCACATTTTTCGACGAGCGCGACGCTGAGGACTGCGTCAAGAACATCAAGCGGACGATGCTTCACGGCCGCGAACTAGAAATTGAGTTTGCCCAGGGCGAGCGCAAGAGTAAGTTGCCACAAGCTCGTCAAGAAAAAGGGCATCGGCGTCTGCGCGCACGCTAAGAGAGAGACAGAGAGACAGAGAAAACAGACAGACAGAAAGACAGAGGTCCAGTCAAGCGCCCCGCCAGCGCAAGAGAGAAAAAGAGAGAAAAGATATAGGGCAAGCACGTGCGTCGCCGGCTTCAAGGCTGCAATGCCCCGGTCATCGCGTCGCCTTTCGCTGCTTCAAGCGCCAGCAGAGATGCAAGAAAAGAGGGGGAGAAGTGGGATGGGAGACAGACACAGACAGAGAGAAGAGTGGGGAGGAGAAAGACAATGCAACGAACCGGCAAGCACTACCGACACTGCTTTTGTGTGTGTTTGTTTGTTAATGCCAATATTGTGCGTCTGTCTTTGTCTTCTCGTGAAGAGGGATTCTTTCCCCCCCCCCCCTCTTTTCACCTTTAATCTTCTCCCATGGGAGACAATTGCTCTCCACTGACCATACACTTGCCTCTCTCTTGTTTGTGTCATGGATTATTGCTTTGTGTGTTTGTGTCCTTACTGCAACCGTCCAGCTCCCACTGAGATGCGCGGGCGTGACGGCAAGCCAATTCGCGGCGGTCGCGATGACAGCTATCGCCCGCGGTATGTATGGTGTCGGGTGTTGGTTTACTCCGTCTCTCTGGCTTGGCCTTCTTTCTTGTCTCGCAAATGCTCTGGTTTGAAATCGCCTTTCATTTTATTGTTTGTGTGTGCATAATGGTCGGTCCCTCTTTTACAACATATTTACGCGCCATAAGGCGTTATGCAGCAACACACACACACACGCACACACACACACACACACACACACACACTGTGTAACATCATATGCATGAATTGCCCTTAACTCTTCATGCCAGATTATCTTTGAATCAGCGCTTATAATATTTTCATGCGGCCAATTGATTCCAATCAGGTCGCGCTCTCGCTCTCGTGACCGCCGCCGCTCTCGGTCGCGCAGTGCCAGCCCCCGACGGTGTGTGTGTGTGTGTGTGTGTGGTGATTGGTTCTGCTTTGGTGATACAAAGCTGCGAACTGGCGTGCACGAGAGAGTTGTGTGTGTGGGAGACGTGTGTGGGTGACTGATAGGCGCACTCCAACAGAAAGAGAGGGGCACATACATACACGCCCACTCATGACACGAAACAACATTGCAGTTATTTGAATCATCAATGCGTATGTGTGTTGTGTGTTGAAGTCGATGGGTTTGCCTTATACTCTTTATTTTTGAAGGGTTTTTTTTCTTTTCTTTTTGGCTTGTTGTTTGATGTGCACGTGTGCGTTTACTTTTGGCGGTACGTGTACATGTTTTACAGTGACTTAACTCTTGCTCCATTTTGAATTGTGGTCGCAGTGGTAGCCGTGGACGCCGCTCTCCCTCGCCGCGCCGCCGCTCGCCTTCACCTGCTGCGCGCCGCCGCTCGCCTTCGCCTGCTGCACGCCGCCGCTCGCCTTCACCTGCTGCACGCCGCCGCTCTCCCTCTCCACGTCGCCGCTCGCCTTCACCTGTTGCGCGCCGGCGCTCGCCTTCGCCTGCTGCAAGGCGCCGCTCGCCCTCTCCGGCACGTCGCCGCTCCCCGTCGCCAGTCCGCCGCCGCAGGTAGTATTTGTGGTGTGTGTGTGTTGTTGTTGTTTTTGTATTTATTATCATGTTATCATCGTGCTTGTTGTGCGGCCTTGATGGTTCAGGCTGTTTTCAGGCTGTTTTTAATATTTGCCGCGACTTCGCGTGCAGGAGCAACAGCCGCTCTCCCAGTCCCCGTCGCTCTCCCCGCGCCAGCCCTGGACGGTGTGTGAATAATTCTTGTAAATGGTGGTCTCGCGCGGGATAGTGTTGCGCAGCTGTATGCTCTTATGCTGTTCGCATTCTGTCTGTGTCTATGTATGTATGTTTATCAGTGCTTGTTTATATGAGTCTGCGTCTGTGTCTGTGTCTGTGTCGGTCTTTGTGTCTTTGTCGGAATGCACATACTACTGCTCTGCTCCATTATATTTTTTGTGAACTTACCCGCATATATTTCCCCGTCTCTTCTTGTGCCGATGTGCCCCACCTTGCAGCAACACTGAATAGGAGATGTGCCTGTGGTCCCTCCTCGCTTTCCCTCGCCCTCTCCGTGTTCGAGAATGTGAAGCGCCTACTGCATTTTTACCCTATTGTGTTTGTTTTTTCCCCCACTTTTTGCACAAAAATGAATGTTTCTTTACCTTTCATAGGGATAACACTTGGTCTCTCGTGCTTCTTAAGATTCGTGGCACTGTTGGCATTGGTGTGGAAGAAATGAGTCGCAGATCCAAGACATGATAAGTGGATCATTACTGGCGTGCGTCCAGTTTGCACGCATGACTTTGGCTTGTGCATGCCAACATGCATGGATAGATTACCAAGTTAGTTTGTGTGTCTCGTGAGATTGCATCAAACTCAGCTAACTTGTCCAGTCCAAGGTACTTGTTAGTCCCCTTGGTGGTCTTTAGTCAAACACTCACGTGCAAAAAAGAGATGTAGGATTGCATTAGGCGCTGTGCCCATGGACTCCAGTCACAGGTGCAAAAAAGAGAGAAAAAATTTTGCAATTGGATTAATGATACGGACAACGTCAATCAATTACAAACGGATCAAGTCCATGTGCACTACGAATAGTCGACAGCTGCATCCACTCCTGTGAATGAGCTTCATGCGCAGACAGAACGCACCATACTTGACGGTCTTGAGACAGACAACATGAGCGTGTCAACTTTCGTAGTGTGACCACCTGCGGTGATCCACGCTGCACCAAAGATGGACCGAGCCATGCGAATACGTGGCTGTCGCACATCGGTCACGGCGCTCTTCATCGCACTATTCTTCATCGCCTCCCCTATTGTGTCTATTTTGGCAGAGAATGCACCAAGGAGTACAAGCCCCAACAGCATTGAAGATGCGTATCTCCCTTGCCCTGGCGTGTACTGCGGGCGTCTAGTGGGCGACGATGGCATTATTGAAAGGGAAGAATGTGGCGCATGTCCCTCGGGATTCCGGTCGAATGGCTTTGTCTGCGTGCGCTGCGACTCCTCTCTCGGTGTGTACGGGTGGCTGTATCTTTTGGGCAACGCAATGTTTGTTGCTGGAGTGCAGTGTGCGCTTGTGGGCCACGTGTCGAGCAGGAGATTGCCAAAGAGATGGGTATCGAACGTTTCGGCAATTGCGGAAGTATTGCTTGCGTCACTTGTTGCCATTCTTATATCCGATCCCATTGGAACACTTGATCTGCGAGGATGCGCGGTTCACGGGCTGTCGGACTTTTATTCGCTGTTTGAAAATCCGTCCATCAAGTACGAGACAACGATTGACTGCACACAGGAGGCTGCGTTTCCGCTGTAAGTGGATGCAATCCATTTGTATGTGCGAACGAATGTGCTCTCTATATGCTGTTTTCGTCATCGTTTGTGCACGAAGTTCTCCTGTGTGAAGATGCATTTGCATGTGCATGTGCGGTTGTGCTATACTCTCTCTCTCTCTCTCTCTCTCTCTCTCTCTCTCTCTCTTGTGGAGTCCATGGGCACAGCGCCTATGACACTGACTTGAATCCTACATCTCTCTCTCTCTCTCTCTCTCTCTCTCTCTCTCTATCTTTTTGTTGTTGTGAATCTCGGTTGCGGTGAACAGTCGGTGTCATAGTGAATGCATTCATCGACTTCGAATGCTATTATTGTTATTATCTGCTATTAAATATTAAGAGTTGTTTAAGAGTTGTGCTTTATCAGCACTTCACATGGCTCATCCCTTATTAATTGATGTCATTCGCATCCACTTCATCGCACACAAACCCATCTGCAGTTATCGCATAGTGCTAATCTTCACCGCACTTACGCTCGGCTTTATGCTCGTGTTGCGTCCTTCCATTGCTAAGCGGCATTGCGGCCCCGGATGGGCTGTCCCAGTGCTCAACTCGCTCTACTTTCTGCCCTCTTTCGCTCTGGCGCATGTTGTCTTAGCGGGCCTTGCATGTGAGTGATTTGTCAATTGCACAGGCTGTGTTGGATTGTTGTTGTGGCCACTTTGCACAACCGTTAATTCTCATCTGTGTGCTTTAGAATGTGTGTGTGTGTGGTTGTCTGTGTCTGTGTCTGTGTATATATGTGTGTCTATGTCTGTGTGTATATTTATGTGTATGTCTTGTGTGTGTCTGTGAAAGTGGTTGTGTGTGTGTGTGTATGCGGATGTCTGTGTCTGTGTCTGTGTCTGTGTCTGTGTCTGTGTCTCTGTGTAAGTGTGCCTGTCTATCTGTGTGTATGTGGCTGTGTGCCTGTGTGTATGTCTGTGTATATGTCTGTGTGTATGTCTTTGTGTGTCTGTGTAAGTGTGTGTGTGTGTGTGTCTGTGTGTCTGTTGTGTGTGTATGTGTGTCTTGTAAGTGTGTCTATCTGTCTGTATCTGTGTGTGTTGTTGTGTTGGAATGGCACATGGTCCTCTCATTTGCGCAGAAGTAATTACCAGAACGGCCTTGACTGTCGTGCTGATCCTCACCATCCACCTGCTCTGTCTCTCTCTCGATGCCGCCATCATCCGTCGTGCAACCACCAGATTATTCGTTTCCGTATCTCTATCTTCTCATCGGCATTGTCGCACTCACTCACACTTTAATTGAGAGCTATGAGGAGGTTGGTTGCGGTGTGGATGCTTGGTTTTTACTGTTCAGTGCCCTATCCAGGCTATTCCTGATAAGCGTTTCCAACATCCCTCACACACTCCCACTCCCTCCATTCTTGTGGAGTTCATGGGCACAGCGCCTCTGACACTGACTTGAATCCTACATCTTTCAACTCTCACTCCATATGGAGCGATATGAAGAATGCACTTTGATTTATTTTTTTATTTGGGTTACCTCCAGTCACTTACTGTTTTCTGTGTCTCCAATTGTTTGACAATCCATGCAGCATTCTTCATTTATGTGGGACGTTATTGCGACCGGCTATGTGGCCGTTGCATTCGGCGCACTTTCGATTGCCTTTTTCTATGGTTTTAATAGGGCGTGGTACTCAGTCGGCGTTATTCTGGGGCCGCTTCTGCCCCCGGCTATATTCATTGTCACACGTCCGTACACGCACCCCTCGTGTTTCACATGAGGAATTATGCAATTCAGAAATACGCAATGCGGCTTTAATCAATTGAATCGGGTAGTGTAATTGTTTCATCCTACATGTGTGCATGTTTGTTGTTGTTGTCTGTGTTTGCGGACGTGTGAGTGCGTGCGGTATGTGCGTCGTGTGTGTTCTTTGTTATTGTGTGTGCGGGTGCGGGTGTGCGTGCGCTACGCTTCGTTTCCAAATGTAAATATTCACTTTGTCTTGTTTGGGGGACATGCCGTGTTTGTGCGATAATCCGCCGCTACCACCACACGCACGTCGGGATACTTGAAATCGACTGTCTCCATACGTTTCCATGGACAGGCGCGCAATGCGTTCCGATCACTCACTCTAAAAGTGAAGGTTCATAACGGAGTCCTTTGCGACAAACCCATCTGCGGCGGATAACAGCGGGCGGCGAGGCAGCGCTGTTTGTGCGTGGTCGCCGTCTGTCTCGGGATCACGTGTGCCGTCCGGACGAATGTCGTCATCGCCGATTCTGACGTCGATAGAGTGAGCTGCATTGGCTCGGAAATCGTCGTCTTCACCTCGTTCTGCGTCAACGCCGAGCTTGTCGACCATTCGGTCAAGCTCCATGAAGGCATGCACAATCCACTCGACTTCATCTCTTGATTTTGTATCGTATGGATTGGCCGCCTCAACCGCGGAGAGATACGACGCCGCCGGATGCTTGTCAGATGTGGGTTGGAGTCCGAGATGCTTCACCAGAAGTCCCATGGCGAGCGTGCGCAGCGGCCTGTAGCACAGCACGGACAGATAAAAGCTCGCCGCAAATTGGAATCCGACAATGAACGCAAAGGACACCCCGTGGAAGATGTAATGCTCCGTCAATCGATCGTTCGTCTCGGACTCCTTTGTGCCACGAATGAGAACGCAAATATTGGGCGACGACACAACGACGTTATTCAAGGTTTTTGACACGATGGGCTTGATTGCGTACGTCATTCCACCGTACTGTGACGAGCGGAAAGTGACTGTGCGTCCGGACTCAAGTGCCGAGAGCACTGATGACTGGTATGCACCACCGGGAGAAATCTGATCGACAGCCACTACGCCTCCCTTTCCCGAGACGTAAACGCCGGTGGCTGTACGGATAACGCCATCGGGGTTGACGTACGCAATCCCAGAGTACCCTGTGTCAACCGCACCCAGAATGCGCTCCACAATGATGGTCTTGCCGTTGACAATATCGCCAGAGACAAGGACACCGAGTGGTGGGCCTGTCGGTGCCGTGTATCCGTACACGGGCGTCGCCGTCCACCGAATGAGCAGAGCGTCGGCAACACTTGCGTTTGGATGAAGTGCTGAGTCTGCCACCGCCGTCCCGAGCTTTTCCTGCCAGATGGGTGGCTGCTCTCGCAGGTATTCTGCTCGGGTGATTGTCGCAACGAGCTTCACCTGCTTGCGCTGCTCGAGTGCCTCGGTGACAATGCCACTGGGGTCGAATAGCTGGCCCACACGCGGGGCATTGCCGCTCGCAATGATCGTTTTGTTCGCTCCGACAAGTGTGGCGTACTCTATCTTTCGCGTTGTGATCTCCTGTTTGAGGAGGGCCACAACATTTGCAAGTGTCTCGACAGAAGGTAATCCGTCAACCGTCGCGCGCACAGCCGTATTGTCGCCGTCTCCACGGAATCCAAATCCCATTTGGTTTATCTTGAGAGAAAACGCAATGGTACCAATGTTTACTTCTGACGCCGCCTGCCTCGACAGTGCGTCGAACGTCGACCTGTATGTCAGCCATATCTGCACTCCGATCATTGAGACGGCGATCAGGTTGGTGATGACCAGCTTGATGTTGCTGCGGATGCGGATCTTCGAATTCTGGAGCATGAGTTTGTGGACGATCGGTTTTCGCATCATGGCAATCACATTGGAGTTGCTGTGCTCAAGCGCAGGCTTCCGTCGCGTCATGTTCGCAACATGCCTTGCCTTTGCTTCGTCAATCGAAAATATGTGGAACATTCGTGTCCGCAGTGACCACACCTGCTTGTGAAGGCGCACGGCGTCGACCATCTTTTTGTACAGGAAAAATAATTTTCCGATTTCATCGTGCCTGTCGAGGTCCGCTCCCTTTTCCAAGCCGTCGATTTCCGTTGCTTCTTCCGAGTGTAAGTCCTCGTACGAATTGACACCGACGACGTCGCCCTCTGAAAACAGCCCGCGCCGCATCTTATCGTGCAGCAGCAGCATCGGAAAGATAAACGCAAGGTAGAGGAGATACATTGCCAACCCATCAACAACCAGCGTTGCGACACCGAACGCGCAGTTGATGACGACCGAATCGTGCAAGCTCGATGCACTGAAGTCCTCGAGGGTGCCTCGAATGAAGAACGTGCCGTTTAGACCAGAGTACTGCTTCACGGCGACAGTGACATCCGACCCACTGATGGAGGTTCTGTATCCAACGACAGCGCCTGTGGGTCCCTGCGCAGCCTCTATCATGGCCTCGCGCCGCGGCTCAAAGCCGCCGAGATTGTTCGTTACGAGACACGAGAACGAAGCATCGGAAAATGCAATCGTAATAAGCTGCGGGTCAGCACCGACGGTTTTCCAGTCGTACGAGTAAACGGCGGCAAATCCACCCGAAAAAGCGTTTACGACGTTGTGAACAATGGGCAATTTTCCGTTAACAATGTCGCCACTGAGCAGTGCGCCGACGACGTTTCCGCTTCCATTAGCCGCAAGCACAGGCGTGGCCGTGTAGCGAATCACAGACGGGGCTTTGGTGTCGACGGGATGGTATGCTGACGCTGGCGAATAGTCGTCGATCTTCTCCCGAAAAACCGGCGGATTCTCTGCCAGGTAGTCGGCATAGGGGAGAATGCTCGCTGCGCGGATCTGTGTTTTCCGCTGCACGGCAAGGGACACAATGCCACCTGGATTCAACACCTGCCCCGTCCTGTTTGCGTTCGACCCCACGAGAACGACGGCGGCGGGCGTAAGAAGCGTCGAAAATTCCATCTGACGCGTTGTGATCTCGTTGGCAAGAATCGCCTTGACGGCATCGTACGTGTAGTTGACTCCCGGTGCGACTGCGTATCCTCTAAACGCAGGGTTGGAAGACTGGCCCCTGAAGCCAAACGACATTTGGTCGAACTTAATGTTGAATGTGATGTCGAGAAGCTGCAACTCTGATGCAGCCTGCGTTTGGAGCGTCTTTTGCGCATCATGGTAGAGGAAATAGACTTGGAGACCTATGACGAGAACGAGGACCAGCTGAACGAGAAGGAAGAGAAGGTTGTGCTTGTGAACAATCGGCAAGCGGCGGAATCCCACCACGGGTGCCTTAAGTGCGCGCACGATTCGTCCGCAGACGTGCTGTGGATGATGCACTGCGACCAGCTGTGAGGGACGTGTAGCATTCAGTGATGCGTCTGGCATTGGACTACCGACAGTGTTGTTGTCTGGACGCTGTGGTATCTGACCGCCCAGTGATGTCAGCGGTGGTGGAATACGGATGGATCCACTCATTTGCGCTTCATGGGTGTTGTCGGCGACGAAAACAGCCTCTTCCGTGTGATGCGTATGATGGGTTGCCGCTGAAGACGTCGGCAGTGACGGTGTTCCGAGCGTAACGTCTGCCATGATCGCCTTGCCGGATGCCACTGGCTTAAACGGCCTTGGTGTGAATTGCGGCACGCGTACTTATCGCTTCATGCCGCTACATTTGTGGTCAGTCGTCGCACTCTTTGCAACAAGAGGCGGATCGGTGGAGGCCCCAAGGCACGGTCATCCGGGCAGCGGCGTGGCTTTGAAGCCGGAAGCCGGCCGTCAGCCAGTACGGAACTGTGCCTCGTGGGCTCTGTGCGTCGCCAATAGAGCGGATGCCGGCAGCCGCCGCCTTCGACAGAACCAAGACCGTCGCAAGTCGCAGCGCAATAATAATGGAATAAATTCGGAATGGCCGTATCCAGGCAGCATTCGGCAGCATTTCTCATTGACAGAGAGAAAGAGAAAGAAAGCAAGGAATGGCGGCCACTGAATACAGAGAATCCAGTAAATTGCGCAGTATTGAGAGCAATACACCCCGACGGTTGGTTTATATTTGTTCCCCCATGAATCGACGCAACGCCATTGGCTGGATTTATTTAACTTTTAGTGGGTGAATAGGCGCTGAAATAATGGTCACGTGTGGGTGTCACGTGTTCGTCACGTGTGAGGGAAGAACGAACGCCAGCCGGCGAACCGGCCCATTATGCCTAAGATCTAGTGTTTTTTGCTAAGTTTAATACTTTTAGTTATCAGAGGCGGGTGCGACTGTGACCTCCACAGGTACCCACTCTCACTCACATGTCGGCAATAGTCAGTACCGTGGGTGACAGTGGTCACAGCAGCGGCGGGGACCGCGGACTGAACCCAGTGAGCCGGCAGCCGTCAGCGTCGTTCAGCGGATGGACACGCCATCAAATGCGCACGAGTGGAACTGCATGTTCACATTTTCGTTGACACAAACAGGAGGGTTAAGTAGGGACTGATCATGGGGCCACTAAGGTAAATATATAAAGGCGGCATACACCTATGTAGTCGGGGGCCGCCTGCCAGCCGAGTGCCAGAAATTGCGAGAATGCTCCGTTAGTCACGTGATGCTGAGTCATCAACCGAAGTGGAGCTGTCAGCTGCGACTGCTGCGAACTTTTCGCACAGAAAACAGACATGCGATGGTCCACCCGCACTCAGCCCATTGTCTCTTTCTTCTTCACACTTTCTCGCATCTCAAACGTATTCTTCACGCATATGAAAGCTTTTGATCGATCACACGGACACGGAATCTTTTTTTATATATACAAAAAATATACAACACTGAAGCCTCACCACGCAAAGAAAACGCTGATCACAAGCTCAGGAATGGCGCAACTTGCTGCGTCTTCAGCTCCACGGCTGCGTCCCGCGCTTGCATTCGTGCGCAACGCCCGGTCCTTCGTCTCCGTTGCACCAGCGCCCCGCACTGCTCCTCCTTCACTTGTGTCCACCGCACAGCGGGTCAGCCGCGGATCCCCAACATCCACTCCTGCGATCGCCTTTTTTCTACGTTCGACGGTGACCGCCATCCGCCCGCTGTCCGTGCAGTTGGTTCCAGCGAGAGGATTTTCCGCACAGCCGCGTAAGTAATGCCGCTGTGTATATGTGTGACATACATGCTATTTACGTGTTATTGTGTTCTGTCTTTCCATGATATGAATCTGACCTCCCATGAGCCTACTACTGCGTGCTGCAATCAATTGCACTAAGTTGATATTTTCCAGTTGTGTTTATGGCTGTTTGATCGAATAATTTCATTTTTTTGGTTGCTCATTTAAATGCAGTCGGGAGCATCCGCCCCGACCCTAATGCCAAGCCACAGTCGCTTTTGGCGCAGTTTGGACATGATGTTACGCAACGTGCGAGAGACGGAAAGCTAGATCCTGTCATTGGTGAGCGCGCCCCGCTTGTTTTCGTTAGTGTGTGTGTGTGTGTGTGTGTTGTGTGTGTGTGTGTGTGTTGTGTGTGTGTGTGTCTGTGTAGTACTAATGTGTTTGTATTTATGTAGGTATGTGTAGTATTGCATGAACTGTATTTGCAATGCGCTTGTATGGACTTATGCCACCTTATCAATGGCAGCACCGGAATGCGACTGTTACATCCGGCTTGTATCCAATCATTCACTGTAATATCTGATAACTTTGTGCGTCGCAGGTCGTGATGAGGAAATTCGAAGGACTATCCAAGGTGAGCTGTGACATCGCTCTTCACATGCATTGGGGATACGCTTCGTGCGGCCATTCGATGTGACAATTTGCAATTCGAACCCAATTCTGATGTGTGTTTTTCTTTCTTATTCCACACGCCCAGTTTTGAGCCGCCGCACAAAAAACAATCCAGTTCTCATCGGCGAACCGGGTGAGTGATGGGTAGTTTAGTGCCGTCAGTCGTTGTTGCACGTTGCGACGGCTGTGTCTGTCTGTTGGTGCCCTGGCGCAATCACCTCATACTGTCTGCTGTTCTTAAATTACTATGTGTGATATTCTTGCTTCGCTTCGGGGTTTTCCCACGTCCCTAATCGCACATATAAATAAAAACAGGTGTCGGCAAGACTGCGATTGTCGAGGGATTGGCACAGCGCATTGTCAACGGCGACGTCCCCGAATCAATCAAAAACAAGCGCGTCATCTCGCTCGATCTCGGTGAGTGCACGATTACGCTCCACTTACATCGTCTCCTCTCGTGCGATTCGCTGTTGGGGGCTTATGTATTGACATATGCACATCAATAGACTTGGATCCTACACTGTTTTTCTTGTGGTGCTTATGGCAGTGTGTGTCGCGTGAAATGTGTCTTGGAATGAAATGTGTCTTGGAATGCGCTTGCGCCGTCGATCTTCAGGCTAACGGCTGGCTCCTCCCGTGCTTGTCTGAGGTGTGGTTGTGTTACTGTGTGCATGCATGCGTGTGTACTGTGCAATGTGCAGCGGGAATGGTCGCCGGCACCAAATTCCGCGGCGAGTTTGAGGATCGACTGAAGGGCATTCTCAAGGAAGTGGAGCAGAGCGCTGGTTCGCTCATTCTCTTCATCGATGAGCTGCACACTCTTCTCGGTAAATGTTATTTTTTCGTTGCATTTGCGAATATGGGCGTGTTTTTATTTGGTGTGAATTTACCGATGCTGATGGGTTGCGGTTCTGTTGCATCCGCCCTTGTTACTTTGTTTGTTTGTGTGTTTATTTGTTTGTTTTTTTTGTGTGTTTGTGTGTCCGTTCGTATTCCTCTTGCATGCGTCCGTGTTATTGTTTGCTATCAGTGCTGTACTCCATAACAAGCGACGCTGTCACAATGGCTTGATTACTCATTGCTTTGATCAATTGACTGACGTGTTGACTATCCATTCATACTCGAATCGGTAGGTCTGGGACAGGGGGGAGGCGGCGCAATGGATGCATCCAATATGCTCAAGCCAGCACTCGCCCGCGGGGAGCTCCATCTGTGCGGTGCGTACATATTCTCTCATCACTGAGAGGCATCGTTGTCTCTTAAGAGTTCTCATGTGGAGTCCATGGGCATAACGCCTAAGACATCTCATCATTCCATCACTCTGTGGCCCAGTGACCATCGCATCACCCACTGTGCTTTTTCATCTATTCCCACTTCTTTGGGTATTTGCGACTAGTTGTATGCACATGGGAGCATACACGCACACCGTGCGATACAAACTATGACCTCTCTTGTTGTGGTCCGATGGTGAATTGTCATTTTGACCGCAGGCGCAACCACAATACAAGAGTATCGCAAGCACATTGAGAAAGACGCGGCCCTTGCACGTCGGTTTCAGTCGGTGCTCATTGAGGAGCCGACGGTGGAAGACTGCATCTCCATTCTTAGAGGGCGTGAGTATGCGCGTGTGCGCGTGTGTGTGTGTGTGTATCTTCATAACTATGTATGCGCGTGCGAATGTGACTGTGTATGTGTGTGTGTATGAATGCATATATGTGTATGCGCGCGCATATATAATGATGTGAATTCGTGTGGTTGTGTGTGTGGAAGACTGCGCCTCCAGTTTAAGAGGGTGTGAGTTCATGTTTGATGCGCTATGGCACATACTTGCACGTGTAATTTATTTATTTTTCTACAGACACCGACTTTTAGAAGACCTTCATCAACTCCATTCATCTCACATATTGTACTGACGAGCATGCCCTTACCTGAAACATTTCTTGTGTGTGATGTGTGTTACGCTTTCTTGTTGGCAACGTCACATGACAGTGAAGGAGAAATACGAGGTCCACCATGGCGTGCGCATTACGGACCCCGCTCTCGTCACTGCCGCCGTTTATTCCCACCGCTATATCACAGACCGCTTCCTTCCCGACAAGGTGGCTTTCATTGTCGCGTGCCCTTTTTGTGTGTGTGTCTGTCTGTCTGTCTACACGTGTGCATGCGTGTTGTAGACTGTGTGTGCTTTGACTGTGTGTGCTTGGCTCTTATGATGTCCCTCGCTCCCCCCTTGTTGACTGTTTGTGCAACCTGAAGACTCTTTTATCTTCAATGCATGCGTGATGGCATGAGCGTTGTTGTGTGTTGTTGTGTGTTGTTGTGTTGTACTCACTTGCAATTTCTCATCTCGCACATTATGCAGGCTATCGATCTTGTGGATGAAGCCGCATCGCGCCTCCGACTGCAGCAGGAGAGCAAGCCGGAAGCCCTCGAAAACCTCGACCACGCCATCATCACGCTCAAGATTGAGCTGGAGGCCCTGAAAAAGGCAGGTTGTTTGTTTTTTATCACCTTAGTTCAGCTATTAATACACGCACACACATGCGCATTCACATGCACATACATACATACTCTCTGTTCCTACACACACACTACTCTGATCATGCCTCTGTTGATTTTTTGCGTGGGATACTCAAACCAAACGTGTTTGGACTTAATATCACGTGTGTATTTTCACTCCCGTTTGTGAGGGCTGCATCTCGCGGTTTTCCACCGCAAAGTGCGACTGTCTTTGTGCGCTTTTTGACATTTTTTCATGGTGGTTGGTGTGTCGCTGTACGTTTTCCGTTTCTATGTCGCAGGAGACGGACGAGTCGTCGAAAGAGCGTAAACTTCGCGTGGAAAAGGAGCTTGACGCAAAGCAGAAGGAAGCAAACGAACTCACTAAGGAATGGACAAAGGAAAAGTAAGCTGCTTTTGCCCGTGTCTGTGTGTGTGTGTGTTTGGTTGTGAGATTAAGTCAGTGTCTTATTGTCTTAGTGCCCATGGACTCCACTAGTGTGTGTTTGTGGCAGAGAGAGCGGACGTTCTGTCCTTCTCCTGTCCTTCTCCTCACACCCCATTGATCTGGAATTAAACCTGTCCTTGTGGCCTCGCTGTACGAATTTCTCCTTGCGCGCGTGTTTTTGATGCACAGGCAGCAGCTGGAGGGTGCCAAGGACGCCCGGCGCAAGCTCGACGCTGCCAGAATCGAACTTGAGCAGGCGCAGCGCAGTGGTGATTTGGCAAAGGCAGGCGAGATCCTTTATGCCCAAATACCCGCTCTCGAAAAGCAAATTGAGTCGGCGAGGTGTGTGTGTGTGTGTTGTGAGGTATTCTCGGCCATCCCGTCCTGATTGTGGACGCGGTTCGTCATTCAATAGCCGTTCTGCAATTCATTGCAATGTTTTCTCCCTCTGTTGCCAATGCCTATCTGTTCTGTTCCGAGAGTATTGAAACAAACAAGTAAGATAGCAGATATGCTCATCACAAAATGTATTTGTGTACTCTTGTGTGTGTGTGTGTGTGTGTTTGTGTATGTGTGTTTGTGTACCACGGTTACTGCATGAGCAGCCAGGCTATCGAGGGCGACAAAGCGCGTCTGCTCAGTGACTCTGTCACCGCCGACGACATTGCGAGGGTCATATCACGTGCCACTGGCATTCCCGTGCACGTGGGTAATGGAATCACTGCGAGATCAGCCACACTCACAATCACGCACACACATGCTAACGCACTCATACATACACACACACACACTCACTCACTCACACACACACACTCACTCACACACACTCACTCACATACACACACAAGCTTTTCAGAGCATGCTTAAACAGCACTTTGCCTTTCGCAGTTTCTAATGACACGTGCAGTGTTGCAATTGCACAATTGTCATGTTGTGTTTACTGATCTGATCGAATGCATTTCGCTGGGGGTTTCATGTGTGTATCGCTAATTGTCTGTGGAAACACGCATCAACGGCGGCTGTTGTGTGCCTATCTTGTTCAGGCGCTGCTTGCGGGAGAGAAGTCCAAGCTTCTCAACATGGAAAAGGGACTGGAAAGCCGAGTTGTTGGCCAGAGGGAAGCGGTGGATGCCGTCGCAGAGGCGGTGCGCCTGAGCAGAGCCGGACTCAACACGCCAAACAGGCCCATTGCATCGTTCATGTTCCTTGGTCCCACGGGTGAGTACATGTGTGAACATGCGTTAGTGCTCCGTAGACGACTTTGGAGATGTCAGTGTGTGTGTGTATATTGTACCCTTGCTCTCTTAGTTGGAATCCCACACGATTGACCCGTGGGCCCACGGACTGCTTTGTTTTGCTTTGCTTTGCGCCTGATGCCGGTTCTGCTGTGCTCAAGTGAAGGGTATCGGTGTTTGATCGACCTGTCTCGTGTTGGTGTGCACTCACATTATTGCGATCACATTTGCGCGCAGGTGTCGGTAAGACGGAGCTGTGCAAGGCCATCGCAGAGGTTTGTGTCGCAGATTCTCATGGCATTATTTGCTGCAATTTGTTTCATATGTATGTCTTGTCGATTGTTCCGTGCGCTCTTGCCACTTCAGTATGTGGCTGTGTGAGTCTTTGAATATGCAGTTGGAGTTGATGTGTCTATTCTTCCTTCGGGTGTTTTGAGTACTGAAGGTCGTCTGGTATGTGCACTTGTTTTCAGACTTCTGTCTGTGATTGTTTGTGAGCGTCTAGTCCCCGTTTCAACTCGCCTGTGCCTCCTCATATTGCTGCAATGCACGCGCAGTACAACTTCAACGCCGAATCTGCGCTTGTGCGTATCGACATGAGTGAATACATGGAGAAATTTTCGACAAGCAGGCTCATCGGTGCACCCCCAGGATATGTCGGGTGAGCTGCACACACGGACGCACACAAACGCATGCACACACACACACACACACACACACACACACAATCATGCGACACAATCAAGCGATATATTCATGCTCGCAAACAGTCTGAATCACACTCGCGATTGTGTGAGATTCATAGTGCAGCACTAATGTGGTCAATAAGCTGACAAGTGAGCCCACACAGAACGGTGTGGATAATGGCATGTGCACCCACCAATGGCATCCGTTGACAGAGTAAACAGCGCTCTAACCTACTTCACCCCCCATCAACCCACCCACACCACACACGCACATACATATATATATATATATATATATATATATATATATACCCTTGACGATCCCATGTATTCGATTGATCCAGGTATGAGGAGGGCGGTGTGCTCACTGAGGCCGTTCGCCGTCGTCCTTACTGCGTTGTTCTTCTCGACGAATTTGAAAAGGCACACAGAGAGGCACGTGACAACTGATTATCCGTTTCAATCGTCTGTGCCTTTTCCGTTGACTGGTGTAGTTGATCAGAGTGATATGCATGCACATGCCCACACACACACACGTTCACAAACACGCTCGCACTCACTCACTCACACACACACACACTCGCTCGTAATGCTTGCAATTTGCAGGTATCCAATCTTCTGCTGCAGATGCTTGACGACGGCCATCTCACGGACAGCCAGGGACGCCGCGTCGACTTCCGCAACACCATCATCATCATGACGTCAAATCTGGGCAGCCACGAGCTTGCCGCCCTTCCCGAGGTGAGCGCCGGGTGTGCTCGATGTGCGCCTCTTGCTCTGCCTGCTGTGCCGCTGGCATGTGCTGTGTGAGATTGGGTTGTATACGTGCGTGTACTGGATGTGCGTTTTCTTGCTGTGTTTTTATGCTTCGTGTGTGTTTCGTGTGTATACGTTTGCTATTTGTGTCTAATCCGCAACACTCTTGCATCGGCTAATAATGTTTGAATCACACTTCTACATTGGCTAATAATGGCTATCGATTTCCACCGCTGTCCACATTTGGCGTGGAATGGCAGGGCACCCCCGCGAGCTTTGCACGTGACGGCGTCCTTGCTGAGCTGCGCAAGTATTATCCGCCCGAATTCCTTAACCGCATTGATGACGTCATCTTGTTCAATCGCCTCAGCCGCGGCAGTATGAGCGACATCCTCACCGTCCGCTTGAAGGGTGAGTGGCGCTCCGTCTGTGCTTGTATGTCTGTGTGTGTGTCTGCGTGGTGGGTGGGTGCGTGTGCGTGTGTGTGTCTGTATTTATGAGTGGCAGGGTGTCGTGTTTGTGTGCGTGTGTTTGTTTCTGTGTCTGTCTCCGTGTCTATGTGTCTATCTGTAAAAGTACAAGTGAGCTTGCCATCCAATTCGCTCTCAAAGCGAGTGAACGAACACTTTTCCGTTTCTGTATTTATTCATCTTGCAATTTGTGCGCTTGCGTTGCAGAGATCCAAAAGCGGCTTAGTGGACGCAAAATCGAGCTTCATCTTTCCCAGGATGCCCGAAAGTGGATTGCCGATGCCGGTTATGGTGCGTGTTGACCGAGGGAACATGCACTGGATTGGGGTGCTTTGCTTTGGATTGCTTTGGATTGGATTTGAGGCATACGCATTTGCGGACCCGCACCACTTTTGTTCATGCACATCTGTGCAATGTTATCGGGAAAATGCTGACTCTTGACCTTGTAACTCTTTTCGATTTTCCATCTCTCACTCACACACACACACACTCACATCCACATACATATTCTGGATACATGTATATGTTCATACATACAAACATCCATACACAACCACACTCCACACCTGCCAACATCCACGCACACACACACATATATATATCTACATATACATATACGTATACATACGCACTCCCACACACCCCGGCCTCCCATCACAAATAGATCCCGCGTACGGCGCGCGCCCCCTGAACCGTGTCCTCCAGAAGCACCTGATGAACCCGCTCGCAAAGCACATTCTGGACGGCGCCGTGCGCGAGGGAGAATCAGTGCGCGTTGACCTCAAGAAGGATGCGTCTGATATCATCGTCCGTCCTAACCACAAGGCCACTCCCACAAAGGGCACCAACGACAACCTCGGCCCCATCGAGGCATCGGATGCCCTGTGAGGCAGTGACTCCGTTGGGGTGTATATCCTCACGTGACGCATAACCCTGCCCCACTGGCCTTGCTCAGTCAGAAGGCATGTGGTCGGGGCAGTCGCTTTGTGCGTATTAGTGACTAGTACTTCAATGTTCAATATACACAGACGACCAATGGCATTCATTCTGAATCCGGATCCCAGGGACGGCAACCCGTGCGGTCAGCTGATAATTTACGCCATGTCAGTGGTACCAGGCGTACTCATGGGAGACCTACTGGGCGGCGGGGCGGTTACGTACGCTCTTGCTGTTGCGTGTTGCGAAATCTGACATTCTGGTGTCACTGGCGGTTTGTGTGTTGTAATGCGCCTTTTCGTGCACACACTGGCGGCAACCATGCATCCCGGAACGGTATGGTAGATCACACCGGCAGCATTTCAAAGGTACCAAAGTGCTGTCCATGGATGACTGTAGTAAATCCGCACGCACTCAGTCTACGGGCCGTAGCGGATGAGCGGTTACCGTATTGGCATGACAGACGAATCTGAGTATCAGCCAATTCCGAGGACGTAGTCCAAAGCCAATGCCGTAGTATGTGTCGTGGATATGGCACTTTGAATGTACCGACAAACAAACAAAGACCGAAAAATATGCAATCAGCCAACAAAAACACTGTCAGTAACAGCTGCGTTCCTACAAATAAGACCAATCGTGTGACGCAATGGATCCCAATTGCACTGAAACTCGCCAATGACAAGCGACGGGCTTCATTTGTTAGGGAAGTCGGACAGCATCATCACCAAGACCAAATTGATTGCACTCACATTGAGGAGGCCGCAAAATGACCATCGCAATGGCACATTTCGGACAGGGTGCGCAACCAGAGACACCAAATTACACCGTCCACGTGGCACGCGACAAGCGAACACACACACCGAGTCTCGTCTGCTGCACTGATAAACTCGGCTGTAGCGGCACACTCGTCTGCCTCTCAATGAACCACACCAACTAAAGATTGCCAACAAATGAATGCAGCGCGAGCACAGTTAGTGGATTGGCGGCCGGTAATGGTCCAACATTTACTAGGACACTGACAGGGGATTGGGATCACTTCTTCTTCTCAAAGCGGTCTGGGGAGTACGGAGTGGGATCGATTGCCGGCTTCACGCCCACAATAATGTCCGCAAGCATCTTCCCCGACCCACAGCTGAGTGTCCATCCCTTCGACCCGTGGCCGGCGTTCACATAGAGGTTTGTGTATCGTGTTTTACCCACAAACGGCACGTCGTCGGGTGACACGGGACGACATCCGGTCCAAAACACAGCGCCTTTCTCGTCGAGAAAACCTTGCGGAAGAAGCTTTATCGCGGCAGCAAATAGGGACTGCGCACGTGATTGGTCCAGTGTGCGGTCGTAGCCCGCAAACTCGGCAAATCCGGACACGCGAACCATATCAGTCCCCATGGGAGCAACGTACACGTGACCTGCGTCATCGCCGACGGTGGATCGCAGTGTGCCTATATACTTTGGCTGTATGGGTGCGCTTATGGAGTAGCCCTGCATTCACACCCAGAAGCAAAAAGAAGGGACAGAGGTCGCGTGGGTGTGCGATATGGAGTACAAATTAGTGCGAACGCCATTTGAGTGCAAATGATCAAATTTTAGGTTGTGAACAGAACCAAACAGAGTTGAAGGATTCAAGTCAGTCTCAGGCCAGAGTATATGGACTACAAAACCAACACTAACAAAGAGGGAGGTATAATAAGACGGACGGTGGCGTGACTGTTGGTGAGTCAGCCTGCAGATCCGTCGAAAGCAGGGACAAATGCGCGCACAAAAGCAGAGGACAACACCGAAGCAATCACTGCCCGCCGATCCGTCATCGGACGCAGGGCCACAAACACGCGCCGCCGATGGAGACACGAGACAGTGGCACACGCCAATGCAACAGCGCCGACAAGAATACGAGTCAGTCCCCAGTCACCCACCTTGACGGGATAGATGGGAATGTTGAGACCAATCTTCCTCACAAGAGGCGTTGTCTGCGATGCAGTTGCAAGCACATACACATCCGCACTCCGCACGCCCTTGTCCGTCACCACCCCGGTGATCCTGTCCTTGCCGTCGGTGGCCACGGACAGCAGCGTCTCACCAAACACAACCTCCACTCCCTCGGCTTCAACGCGCTTCTGCAGCGCTCGAGTGAAGAGGCGGCAATCCCCTGTCGTGTCGTCAGCAGAGAACAATCCGCCGGCGATGCGGTTTGTGGCGCCAGACTCCTCCAGCACGGGCTCGAATGCAGCAACCTCCTCACGTGACAGGCGCGAGAAGGCCACGCCGGCATCCCGGATGGGTCCCGCGCGGTCCATTGCGAGGTCAATATCCGCAGCCGTTGCGAATATCTGCAGAGAGCCGATAGCGGGCCTTCCTGTTCCGAGAGCTGCATCTCCAGCAATGAGCGAGCGGTAGCAGTTTGTGCTGTATAGGGCGAGGGCTGCAATGTGGCCAGTGTTTCGACGCACACTCTCTTCGCCGTTGGAAAACATAAACAGACGCCCCCAACGCCAGAAGTCGACGTCCCGCAGTGCGGGTGTGTGCACGCGCATGAAATACGAAGGATTAAACCACGAATAAAGCACTTTCCCGACAACGTTGGTTTCGGCGGTCCACGGGCGAGTGAGGCTAGGACACAGGATGCCGCCGTTTTGGAAGCTCGTTTCGTCCGCTGAAACCGCATTCTTCTCAATGACGGTGACGGAGAGACCGTTTGCGCGCAGATAGTGTGCAGTTGTGAGACCAATTACGCCGGCACCAACAACAAGAGCGGTGGGGCCAGAGGGCGCGGCCGGTCGTGCGTCGGCCGGTGGCGG
>CALSCR010002829.1:0-35430 GCA_943704495.1 Pigoraptor chileana | reverse complement strand
GTCTCCAGCGACTCACGCACTCGTGCGAGCTCCGCAGACGCCGCGTCCCTCTCTGACACCGCCTTCGAGGCCTCAGCAGACACACGCGCAATCTCACTCTCACGCTCAGCAAGCGTCGTACGTGCAGACTCAAGTGCCGCCTCCGCAGCACCAAGTGCACGCTGCTTCTCACCAAACGCCTCCTGCAGCGCAGATGTCGCCTGGTCGCGGTCTGCAAAGCTGGACTCGGCCATCGACACCCGCTCTTGCAATTGCGCAATCTCGCTCTTCAGTCCACTCGCCTCTGACTCCGCCACAGCCACGACCGATGAAAGTCGCGCTACTTCGGCCTCCGATCGCTCGACGCTTGCAGCGCTTTCAGTTCGGAGGGATTCCATCGAGTTTTGGGCTCCAGAATTGGCTGTTCGCAAGGCAGATGACTCAGCCTCTGCCGAGGCAAGTTGTTTTAGTAGATTGTTGGTGCGCTCATCCATTGAAGAAATTCGCTGAGTCAAGTCGCCGTGGGTGGATTCTTTGTCTGCTGAGAGCTCTTGGACTTTCGTCTCCAGCCTACGCACATCATCACCCTGCACCGCGACAGTCTCGCGCGCCGCACTTAGCGCCTCGATCGCCTCCCGAAGCGCCTTGTCCTTTTCGGTGACGGCCTCATTCAAACTTGCGATGGAGGATTCGGCATGTGAACTGGACTGTGCCGTAGCACGCAATGACTCCAATTCGTCATTCACGGTTGTAAGCCGCGACTGAAGCTCATCGATGGACACCTGCGACTGTGCCAGATGCGCCTTGTATGTAGTTGCGGCGGTGCGTTCCGCGGCAAGCTCTTCCCCTATAATGCTCAGCTCTGAACGGAGCGCAACAATAACGTCATCGCGCTCAGCTGCCACTTTCATGGCAGTGTCGAGGGACGCAGACAACACCGACGACTCCGCCAGGCGGGACTCATTCTGTTCAAGCGACTGCTGCAAAGACGCGACCGAATCCCTCATCAAAGAAAGCTGCGCTTCGTGGTCCGCAGCAAGCTTATCCGCTTCCGCCAGACGCGCACATAGTCGTTCACACTCGATGCGGAGTTCAGGATCGGCGGAAACGGACGCTGAAGACGTCGAGGCAACATCCACTTGAGCTTTTAAAGCGGCGATCTCGGCGTCCTTGTCCCTCACGCGGGTCTCAAATGCCTCCGCAAGTGCCGCCTTTGTCTCGACGTCAAGCCGGTGTACCTCGTTTAGCTCTTTTATGCGACGCGTGGCAACATCCTGCTGCTTCTCCAGCGTGCGTTCCAGAAGCTCGCTCTTAGCAGCCAACTCACGTGATGTGCGGATGAGTTCGTTGATGCGTCCATGATAGCGCCGCAGCTTCTCCGTACGCCGCACAAGCGCAGAAACGAGCTCTTCCCGGGTCGCAGTCTCGACGTTAAGTGCAGGTAAGGCGAGGCCTCCCTCACCCTCCCCGCCGGCAGCTCCATTGGCGTTTTCACGCGCTGCTTGTTGCGGTGCAATAGACTCCGCAGTGGGGGCCGCATCTCTGTCAAAAGGTTGCGAAGTAACAGCCGCGCGCTCCGGAATGGGAGATGCAGGGGCAATGGAGGGCGAGGGTGGCGCCGCACCCGCCTGCTGCTGAGTCACCACATTCGGTGGAGCGGCGGCGATCTCCGCCTTGAGACGGTCCTTCAAATTCTTGAACATTGCAGCACGAAGCGATTGCGCAAGATCCGAGAACGCCTGGCTGGACAGACGGGCGCGTGGGGAATGGGGGCTGAGTGAGTGGGTGTGTGGGTGAAGTGGATGAGATGCCGAGCGGATCCACACGGCAGAAATGGACTCTCTGTGTATGCGACTGTGCATAGAATACTGGCTACTTGTGCACGTTGATTGCAACAAGTGCGCATACGAGATACGAGTGGATGTGCCAGGCCTTTTTTGTAAAGCGGATGAAGAGTGGTGTGTGTTGAGCATATTCGTGTGGATGTAGGGCAGGCCTGGGTGAGAGTGTTCTCCGCAGGGCACTGGACTCCTTTAATTTGAGGGGTGCCGCGAACTGAGAGCGACGCCAAATCATGCGACTCGGGCAGACTGACAGCCGAGGGGTTTAAATTAAAATATCAGTTTTTTTTGCGAATAAATGTGAACTGTCAAATGAAATTCTGACAACAGGCTCCACCCCTTACTTCTGTTTCAGTACCCTTGCTCTCCACTAAACCCTGTGCTTGAAACCACAAAGATTTCACAGAGATTCAACAATGCGATCTCGGGCCAAGTGAAGCTCTCACGGTGAGAGCAGCCGCACCTAAAACGGACGCAACACTATATTTTCACGTGACGAGAGACTGGTGACCACGAGCGGAAGCCGCACTATTTCTTGATCTTGTTGTAGTTGGCCCGCTGGGAGCCAGATCCCCACCAGCCGCCCGCCTGCAAAGCAAGGCAAAGTCCCCAACATCAGATATAGAAACAGACGGTTACTGTGGTTCGAATTGTGCCACGGGTGGTCTGGTGAAGGCACAAACAATGGACAGTCCCAGCGCACCTTCTTTTGATCGGCTGCCTGTCGCACGAGCCGCCACTGCTCCGGAGTGAACTTCAGCATTGTTCCAATCACATTCGTCAAGTGCTTCACCTGCAAATAGGTACATCACACACACACACACACACACACACACACAACACACGTGAACCCGAGAGCCAATCAGCAGAATGCGAAACTAAAGTAAAAAACAAACAAAAGGGTTATACAGCAATACAGCCACTTGCACCAAAAAAAGAAAGAAGCTTAAAACACACCATCAACGCACCTCAGACTCAGTTCCGACCATGTACTTCAGTATGACGTACTGCATATACTCGAAATTGAACGACCCGTCTGCACTAGTAATAGAGCCCGACACGGACCCGCGGGCCACCTCCGACGCACGCCGCAACGCCGCCGCATCGTCCCCGGGCGTGGCGTGTCCATTGGATGCACCGGGAGGCGGCGTCTGCGAGCCCGACGAGTCATCACACTCCTCAGCGATGGAGGACTGCCGCTGTGGGCGATGTGCGCCAGGAAGCGTCGGGGAGTCATCGCCCGGATTGATTTTCTGCGCAGACAGGCGCGTGGGGTTGGTGTTGGGTGAGGGAGGGGGCGAGAGGGACTCGTGTGATGAACACACATTGCAATGACAACAAGGCAGCAATGCCGCACAAACATCGCACGAACAAGGGAGAGCCGCACAGTAGCCCACCAGCTCCCTCTGCAGGGTGCGCTTGAGGTCGGCAATCCGCTGCTGGTGCATCTTCAACGACCGCTGGTGCTCTGCGTTCGCGTCGTCCAGGCGCTGTCGCAAGTGCGTGGCCTCGGCGTCCGCGGTATCTGCACGCACGCCAAGGGAATCAACCGTCGCCGCTGACTCCTGCAGTGTCTTTTCAAGCTCCTCGCGGATGACGCGATCGCCCTCGCGCAATTCATTAAGCTCGCCGAGGCGTGCAATGACGCTCTGCAGCTCCGCACTTGTGGCGTGGAATTCATCCTATGGGCAGCGACGCGAGAGAAAAAACAGAGTCCACCCACAGTGCAACAAAATAGTAAGACACATAGAACAGAGACACGCTGGTATATTAAACCGACGGCGACGACCAATGACAAGGGAGCCATGATAAATAGAAATAGAAAAAAACGCACCTTAAGGGAAGTATTCGCACGCGCAAGCTCCCGGGCCTCGTCCCTTGCGGCGACACAGTCAGCCTCTGCCACGGCCAGTTGCCTCGCGCTCTCTTCCAGCGCGGGAATTCGTTCCCGAAGCGCCGCAATTTCGCTGTTAAGCACGACCACCTCCTCACGCATGGCCCTTTCCGCCGCCGTCGCAGACTCGCGCACAGCGTGGCACTCCCTCGACGCATCATCCAACTCCTGCCGCACGCTACGCAGTTCTGCAGAGAGCTCGGCAAGAGCATCTTCCGAAGTCTTTGCAAGCGCCCGCAACTCCGCCTCCCTTGCCGCGCCTTCAACCAATCGCTCCTCCAGCTCCGCCACGTGTAGAGTCAGCTTCCCAGCCAACTCTTCCGAGGCTGCAAGATCCCCCTTCATCGACGCCATGTCCCCATCACATGCCGACAGCGAGGCCTCTGCCTCCGCCATCTGCGACTCTAATCGTCGCAGCAAGGCTTCGCGATCGCGCAGGGTATGCCGGACAGCCGCCAGCGCATCGTCTGAGGCTGCAATGGCCTTTTCACGCTGTGCGAGGGCGTCGCGGAGCGAGTCGGTGGTGCGGTCGCGATCGACTTGGCTGGCTTCGAGGGACGCAATTGCAGCCCGGAGTGCACGCATCTGCTGCTCCAGTGACGTCTTTTCGCTCTCAAGGGACGACACACTCTCCTGCAAATCACGGGCGCGCGCCTGTTGATAATATAGGGGTTCAACTCAGTGACGTACAAACGCTCTTTGTCCACGTACACACACGTACGCAAGAAACGCACCGCGACACATGTGCACCGCACACACGCACCTGCAAGGCAGTCCTCTCCACCTCCATCGCCCGCGCCCGCCGTTCCGCCTCGTCGGCCGTTGTTCTCAATGCGCTGCGCTCCGTGTCATACTTCACCTGCTCTCTGCGCACGGCCGACAGTGCATCGTCCCTCTCACTCTCAATCGAAAGTAGGCGCCCGCGAAGCGCACTCGAATCCTCCAGCGCCTTCTTCGACTGCTGCGACAGCATCGACTGCAATTCTTCGAGACGTCCTTGCAGTTGTGCGCGCTCCCCACGCAGTGCCTCAAGCTGGGCCGACACACCGCCCGCACCAGCCCCACTTTCGTCCTCGTCCACACCCGCACTCGCATTTGCCGCGGCAGATGCAGCAGACGCCGAAGCGGCTGTGGACGACTCGAGTACCGCAATGCGCGAGCGAAGAATGTCTGCGTCGTGTGACATCTGTGCCTCCTTCTCGGCGCTCGCGTGGCGAAACGCCTTGAGCTCCCCTGTTGCCCGCGCACACGCAACCTCCAGCTCCTCCGCCCTCCGCTGTGCATCTCCAAGCATCTGCTCGAGACTGCCGACGCGACGTGCAAGCGCTTCCCGAGCGCCTTCAACGTCAACCAGTTTTGCTTCGTGCGACTGGCGGTAGGCGCGCAGATCAGCCAGGGACTGAAGGGATGAGTCTGCGGCTGCGAGCTTATCTGTCGCCGCTTTGAGTGCCGCATCCTTCTCAATCACCTGCTGTTCAAGGCGCCCGCACGCTAGCCACCGCTCCGAGACCTTCTGCTCCGCCTCCGACAGCGAGTCGCGCATCGCAGCGACAGACTCTTTCATGCGAGACATGCTCGCTTCGGCCTCCGACGCAATCCTCTCCGCATCGACAAGCCGCACGCGCAGCGATTCGCTTTCTGCCTGTGCATCTTCTGTCCGCCGCCGAAGTGCATCCACACTTGCTGTCTGTCGCCGTGCAATATTGAGCTCACCCTCCAGACGCGAAATGTCAGAATCTTTCTCCGCCAGCCGCTCCCGGAACGCATCTGCAAGAGCAGCCTTTGCCTCCAGATCCAGCTTGTGCACTTCGTTGAGTTCACGAATACGACGCGACGATGCATCTTGCTGCTTCTCAAGTGTGCGTTCAAGAAGCTCGTTGCGTGCGTTGATTTCCTTCGAGGCCTTCGACACCTCATTCACTTTGGCATGAAATCGGCGGAGTTTCTCTGTCCGCCGCACAAGCGCAGAGATCAAGTCCTCACGCGTTGCCGTCTCAACATTCAGCGAGGGAAGAGACAAAGGAGCGTCAAGATCGCTCTGTGAAGATGCGCTGCGTTCTATCGCCCCCTGTTGTTGTTGCTGTTGTTCGGCGGTGGGGGAAGCATCCGAGGCAGACGCACCCAACGAAACAGCCGACTGCGGCTGCGGTGGCGCGACCTGCGATTGAGAGAGAGATTCCCGCACGCTGGGCTGCGTGCTCGCGGGTGAAGATGCCACATTTACGCGGGACGATACGGACGACACCGAGGGAGATGCGGTCGGTGATTGCAGCGGGGTGGGCGTGTCGTCGCTAGCTGCGGTTGCGATTTCCGCCTTTAATCGGTCCTTCAGATTCTTGAACATTTTCGCGGGGATATTGTTATTGTGTTTTACCCTTGCTGCTACTGGGCCACCCTACCGCAAACCACCGGGCGTATGGGCCCCCAGTGGACACACAAGGGGCGGCAGAGCACACGCAATGCCCCGTTAACCGTGCGCAGACGACAACGAGAGGTGTGGTTGGCGTTGTGGCTGTTGCGCCACCCGCCCTCCGCATCCAGGATGCTCCCGATCAAACACAAATGGACACAAGATGAGCGTATTGGTGCTGTACTAAGAGGTACTTGTCTGTGCGCTTTGTGGTTTTACGTTGTCTGAATTCTGTGATATTGAGTAAAACGATTGTGCATCTCGTTCCCCAGTAGTAGTGCGGGCCAGTGTGGGCGAGAGAATACACACACCTCTTTCAACCAGACATCCTTTGGAGTCTAGGCTCTCCTGCGGCGGTCCGGTGAATCAAATTGAAATTCAACCGAAACTGTCACATGAATCTCCCCCACCTCAAAGTAATGAGAACAGCTGTGCGGATAGTGGTCATTCAGATGGGTCCATTCAGCAGGATGCGATCTCAGCACATACTGCCTATTGCTTGTTTATGTTTATTCTACTGCATCATACAACCACAACACATTGCACTCCACGAGAAGCAGAGACACGCAGGACGCAGGTGCATACATGACATTGCGGGCGTGTGTTGTCGGCGGCTGTGATTCGCATCTTTGACAATATCGCACTCTCACCTCACAGTCATTTGTTTACCAATCCGTTTATCGACGTCTGAGCGAACGAAACTGCGCATCGAGGACACCAACCATTCACCACTTATTCGCCCAGGGCTCTTTAATAGACAACACTCACCACTCTTCATCCTCACATATGCATCGGTCGTGAGGGCGTTTCCACTGTACGCACCTTACAATGCGTACGCTGGATAACAAGACACATCGACGATAGCATTGCGCCCCTGAAACACATCAAAATCAGTCGCCAGTGAGCCGAACGAAGAAGCCTGTGCCTCTCTCGAGTGCATCGTCCACCGCTGCCCGATTATTACGCGTCTGTCGATTGAGCCCGTTGACATTGGCCGCGCCGCCCGACAGGGGCTCGGTGGTCGGCCGGTATGGCATTCTCTTTCAAGTGGCCTGAGTTCTCGCCTGAGCTTGTGACAAAGGCGAAGGAGGAGCTCACCAAGGCGCTGAATGCGGGCGACAGACACCCGTCGATAGCGGACGACATTATTGTGCACGATGTCCATTTTGGGTCACGGGTGGGTGCGACATATACACTTACTGTAACTCCCACGTCTCCTCACTCACCCCTGACCCCTGTTCCTGCAGCCCACACTCCCGAACCCTGCTCAAAGTGGTGCGTGTTTAAGGTTGGCATGGAGTCATCGTTGGTGTTGTTAATCACGCGCGGCCGTTTGTCGTCATTGCCGTCCCTGCGACTCCACAGGCACCCGAGCTGGTTATTTTGGAAATTTGTGACGTGTCCGAGTCGCGATTCCGTGGCATCTTTAAGCTGTCATACAACGGTGATGCGTACATTGTCCTGCATACAAAAGCGCAGGTCAGTATTAACAGGAGCAATGTAATGGGGTTGGCTCATTGTGTATTCGTGTGTTGCGAGACAACGATATGCATTCGATATGCATTAGGGAAAGACAAACATCCATATCAACTGTCTGGCGATGATGTTTCAGAAACCTCACCACACTACTCACACGCACGCACACGCACACACACGCACACGCACACGCACACACACATACGCACACGGACACACGCATACACACATGCATACATGCAAACACACACACGCAACACACACATACACACACACACACATACACACACCTACACACACGCACTCATTGCTGCGCAACCCACCACGTGACGCTGTACAGGCGAATCCAATCAACCCAACGCGGCCGCGGTCGGCCATAACCAAGCACGGCATTCTCGCGGCTAGCAAACGACTAGTGGTTCCCCTTGAGATTAAGATCAGTGCTCTGCGATTGCACGGCATTGCCACTCTGGAAGTAACGCGCACAAAGGGAATCACACTCGCATTCAAAAATGATCCGCTCAAGAGCGTGACGGTGTGTTGTCACATTGTGCGGTGTTCGGTGTCAAAGTGTCGGGGTGTCCGGGTACTAGGGAACTTATTTGCTGCCTCTTGATGAGTGCCACTATGCACAAGCATGTCGTTGTTGTGACAGACATTCTACTGGTGTGTGTGGAGTCCATGGCACGGCGCCCAAGACATTAGCTTGAAACCAAAACCCCTTGTGCACTTGTGCTGGTCCGATGCAGGTAAACACCACTTTTGATGATCAGCCGAGCGTTCGGCGGCATTTGCAGGCGGTCATTGAGGAGCAGTTGCGATGTCTTGTGAACCACACTCTCCCGCGACTGGTCCACATTCTGTCCCTCGGCGACAAGGGAAAAGATGCGGTGTGTGTGTGTGTGTGTGTGTGTGTGTGTTTTTTGCCCGAGTGGTTGTATTGTAATTGAGCTCATTTTTGTGTGTTGTGTTTACGCTCGCCTACCACTTGTATTTTATGGGTTCTCTGTCTTGTTGTGTCTGCCACTGCTTTCTTTGTGGGTGGATGTGCCGTATGCGCGTGGTTGTGAGTTTTCTTGGTACTACTCATTGATATCCCAACTAATTGGTACTCTTCTTCTCCCTTGTCACGTGATGCACATCTCGCCAACTTTTTGTGTCTGTTGTGCGTGGGGCATGCAGGAGCCTCCTGGGGAGTGGGAACCAGAGCGCACACCTTACGCGACGCCAACGACGTCTCCGCCTCCCTCACGCCGTCCCCTCTCCGGCCACGGTGCATTTTCTCTGCACTCTGCAACAGACTCGCTCATCAAGACAATTGTGAGCGACATGATCGAGGAGGACGAGCGCGTCGTGGCGGTCGAAGCTTGCAACCACCTCACCGCACACATGGGCACTCTAACGGCCGTCCGTCGTACAATATCGCCGTACGCAGGGCTTGCCCCCCATGTCAAGCACCGCGGATCCGGCAGTGTCATTTCCGATGCGCCACTGATGCGATCGCCGCGGGGCAGTGTGCAGGGCGTGGGAGGCTTAAGCCTGGGATCGCCCGTGTCCCCCACCATGACAAAGCCGGAGGGTCTTGTCGGCAGCCTCCAGGCCACCACACTGCGCGACGCCGCCTTTCGCAACGGGCTGTCGACGGGGCCGATGATCCCGACGGATGGGGGGTCGGCGTCGTCGCCAAAGACGCATTTGTCGCCGTCGCCGTCGTCGTCTTCAGTCTCCGTGCCGTTGTTCAAGTCCAGCAGCCTCTCCAGTCTGAGTGACAGCAGGCTGCTGCACGGAGAGGGTCTGCGTGCGGTCGTGGCAAGCCGCGTCCCCCGCTCGTCCATCGGGGTCCACACACACAACAGCATCGACCAGGATGCCTATGTCGATATTCTCGAAAACTTGCGGGAAAACAGCAGCGCCGAGCTCGACTAACTTGGAACGTGGTTCAATGCCCGATGTTGTTGTCGTTGTTGTTGGTGCAACGTTCACACTCAAAATCGTACTGGCGGAGAGCCGATTCTCTCCTCTCAGTGTGTAAATACACAAATATTATGTAACAGCTGGCTGTACTGACAAAATGAGTAAAATGCCGTCCTCACCAGGGAAGAGACAGTCTGAGTCGTCTGTATGACCTGGCCACGTGACCTCTGATTTCCGCCGCTATCCCTCGAGTAAAATGCTGCCAGACTGGGCCCACTGATGACAGTTGCACAGCTAATCGGGATATTTACGGTTCCCATCCGAGTGAGCAAGTTGGCCACGAAAGTGTGTACGAGACGAGGACCAACTGGTGTTTATTTCTCGCGAGCTGGGTCGAGCATTGCGGCAAGTGCTTTTCCAGGAGTGGGGCAACCTCCGCCTAGTTTTGTGGGTCTTCTGCTATTGATTATCATTTTTGAATCAGATTAGCCGGTACATAGCAACTGAACTGGCAGTCAATTGTACGTTGAGTGATTGTGTCCCAGCCGATATATGCCTCACTACAGCAATAAGAAGCCGGCAGCCGACATACAATAGCAATCACCAACGGCGTCAGCCTTGTTATTCTCGGATGTGGCTGCTGCAGGACAGTGCAAGTCTACCCGATGGTCTCGGACGGGAATGAATAGCACCCCAAAGTCTGACGGCACAATGGAATCGCCACATGGTAGGTAAGACACGTGATTCAGGGCATCTCTAACATTAAATGACTCTCAGAAGTATAAATGCAGTTACATTGATGGACTCTTTGTGTGTGTGCGTACTTGTTAATTTGTGTGTTGGTCGGCTGATGTTTGCCGTTTGTGTGTTTGCATATTGGTGTGTGTGTGTGTGTGTGTTAATTGTGTTTTTTTGTTTTGTGTGTGTGAGTGAGTGTGTGTGTGCTTTTATTATATACAGTATGTGTTGGCGTGTTGTGTGTGTGTCTGTCAAGTTGTGTGTGTTTTTTTATGTACAGTAATATGTGTACGTGACCTGTGTATGTGTGTGCGTGTGTGTGTGCCGTGCCATGTTTTGTGTTTTGTGAGAATTCTAAGACGACCCTGCTGAACAGACCTTCAAGCAGGGACGAACAACGTAACACGAAAGCGCGGGCGCGAGGAGGACAATTCATTATGCCAAAATACAACGGCCAATAATGCCTTGTTTTCCGCAAATGACGCTGCGTCAAATACGCAAGCTTCGGAGTCTCCAGCTGTCGCACACACAGCGCATCTCTCCGTTGCGCCACCAACCGCAGACAGCCTATTACAGGCTCGAAAAAAGCCCGCCTTTTCCATGAATATCAAAAAGCCTGGAGGAGCTTCTGTCAGTGTGGTGGGTACACGGGGGCCGTCCGGAATGTATTCCGTGTGATTTGAAAGATACCAGTCTGCAGCGGCAATAGCGGCAGGCGCTTGTTTGTTTGCTTGTTGGCCGCGCACGTCTAATCTCCCGTCACTCACCGACATTAATCCGTGACGTCGGTATCTTACTGTACCTAATTGACAGCGCGATGAACACAGCACACGAAGCGACGAGCCTGCTATTCACACTGCAATTATGGCTGCGGTGCCCCCGGCTACTGGTGCCAATGGGGTCCCAGTCTCCGCCACCAGCACACCCCTTGCGAAACCTCTATCCACCCAGCATGTCACTGGCCCACTTCGTGTTGTCCCGGCAAGTGTATTTGCTGCTGATGAGGATGATGACACTGAAGAAATCCCAATATATGCGCGCGCACGTATGAGGAATCTAGGGAAGGAAACACCCACGTCTGCTGGGCCGAATTCGTTTGGGAAAACCAAGAATGGCTTTGTGGACCGGTCCAAAATGCTTGCGCGACAGGCGCAACAGGCAGCCGAAGCAGTGCAAAATATGCCGAAATAAGTTTCATGACAAATGAATGCGTCTCCTCATGATCAGTGGAAGCTAATCGGTACTGTGACAGTCATGGATTGCATAATTTATGACAGTCATTGGCAGCATACCATGAAATAATAATTAAATTCATAAATGTCTATATGAAGAACCAGTAAAACACAGCACAACGGGAGAGATCGAGCGAATGGACCGGCTGCCCAACGCAGACACATCCTTCACTTCTTCGCAACCCAAGTAGTTTTGGATGCCTATGACAGGTATATCAATGTATCCCACCGGCAGTGATCGTACTTCAAGACGAGTCGCTGTGCGCGTCAACTTGCGAATGGCGGTGAGGGTAGCCCTAACCTAGCCCTAACCCTACTTGTGACACTAACCCTAGCCATTAGCTCAAATATAAGCGAGATCTCGTAAATGCAAACACATCCGGGGGCTGCATGGCCTCGTGGGTCATATTATTTCGCAATGCTTCCCACACTATGAAAGTGTATTGGAATTTGTGATTATTTCGTGGGTTGGTCTCTGTCCTCACGTGTGGCAATGCCTGTGTGTGTGCAAGTGTGTGTGTCCATGTGTCTGCATTACAAAAAAGTAGATCATGAACTGCATTCCACCATCATTATCACCACCACAACAACACAAACTCCTTCCCAGCGGAACCGAGAACCCACACAAACACACGAAAATGCCGTTCGCCAACCTTGATAAGCCCGAGGGACTTGCCCATTTGAACGACTTTCTTGCGGACAAGAGCTACATTGAGGGGTATGTGCCACGTGCGCCCAGCCGCCATCCATCATCCATTAAAGCCCGCTACTGAAACGAACAGATTCAGTTTATTTTGAGTGGCTGTTGTTTGTGTGTTGATTTGTGATGATGTGTGATGTGTGTTGATGTGTGTGTTATTTTATTCTGACTTGTGTTGTCCGTGTCCACTTTCTGTAGATATGCTCCCTCTGCCGCCGATGCCGTTGTCTTCGGCGCACTCAAGTCGGCTCCCGCTGCCACATACGAGCATGCGCTCCGTTGGTTCAACCACATCACATCGTACGGCGCACAGAAGGACAGGTGATTAACTGCCGGATGAGATCTACTAGGGGACGTCGCATGGAGAAGTCGTGTCAACTCAGTGTAGCACGTGCTCGACGGTCAAACCCATCGCATACACACACACACAGACACATACTCAGTTGCATCTGAATTGTCGGTGCGGCTTAATTTGTGTGAGCTTTGAATCGGATAGAAGTTGAGGTCGTTTGTACTGAATGAACTGTGCATGCACGCGCGCACACCAACGGACAGCTTCCCTGGTGAGAAGAAGGACCTCGCTGCATATGGCTCTGCCGCCGCCACCGCCGCCGCTGCGGGCAAGAAGGACGCCGCTCCCGCCGCCGATGAGGACGACATAGATCTCTTTGGCTCTGACGAGGAGGAGGATGAGGAGGCAAAGAAGGTCAAGGAGGCCCGCGTTGCCGAGTATGCCGCCAAGAAGGGAAACAAGCCCGTGGGTATTGCAAAGTGCCATGCATGTGTGGTGTGTGTGTGTGCTTGTGTGTGTGTGGAAGTCTGTGCGTGGTGTGTGAATGTGCTTGTGTGTGCCGCACACACATGCGCCGCTGCCATGTGTGGATGATAGTATTTTTTGGAGTGGATGTGCTGACTCTCCCTTTTGTTTTGTTAATCCCTAGGTCATCATCGCCAAGTCGAGCCTTTTGATCGATGTGAAGCCTTGGGATGATGAGACTGATATGGCCGAGATGGAGAAGAAGGTTTGTCTGCGTACCGCATCTTTATGTATTCTCTGTTGTGTGTATGCGTGTGCGTGTGCGTGTGCATGTGTGAATATGTGAATATGTGTATGTGAGTGCGTGTGCGTGTGTGTATATGTGTATGTGAGTGCGTGTGCGTGCATGTGCGTGCGCGCTGTTGTATTGCCATACCCTTGCGTTTATTTGTTTGTTAGCTGTTGATTATCTCAGCGCAAAATGTAACATGCCGTTTGTGTCTCATTCTTGTATTGTTTCAGGTGCGCACCATTGAGGCTGACGGTCTCATCTGGGGCCAGGCTAAACTCATCCCCATCGGCTATGGAATCAAGGTACGCTGCCGTGGTCGTGTGGCATGTTGGGGGGACTGGGTGGTTGTATTCGTGTTGCTTGTGTTGTTTGTGTTGTGTTTGTGTGTGGGTGTTGGTGTGCTCGCTGTGTGCGTGCGTGCGTGCGTGCGTGCGTGCCTCTTGCCCTATCTGTACGGCGCGTGTGCACTATGGGCGCGGGCTGTGCTGGCGGCATTCTGTGCGTGTGTCATTGTGTGATGCTGCATGGACGTTTATTAGTTTGTCGCAGTCGCAGAAGTAAGTGCGATTCGCAGGTCGGTTGAACACACACTAATATCTCACTCTGTTCGCTTTGTGCTGTTTATTCTTTTTTGCGAATGTGTCTCTGCTTATTTGAGCAGAAGCTCCAGATCAACGCCGTCATTGAGGACGACAAGGTAAGATTTGTATATTTATATATTATAATTTGGAATTTCTCTGTCTTCTATAGTGTTGTGGAGTCCATGGGCATAGCGCCTAACACCCTGACTTGAATCCTACATGTCTCTTCTAGTGAAAGGGAAGATATTGTGTGTGTGGTGTGTGCGCGTGCGTGCGTGTGTTGTGTGTGGTGTGTGTGTGTTTGAATCTAAAAGTGAATGCCAAACAAACTTTAACACTTGCTTTTCCGTACTCTTTGTGCAGATCTCGACCGACTTCCTCGAGGAGCAGATCACCGGCTTTGAGGAATATGTGCAGTCGATGGACATTGCTGCCTTCAACAAGATCTAAGCGTCTTAGTTTGTAAATTCTTTTCAAAATTCAAATGTTTGTGTTTGTTGTGTGCGTGCGCTCTCTGTATGCCGCGCAATAACGCGTTGCATTTTGTGAATGAATGTGACAGCACAAATCACTACAACCACAACAACCACAGATGTATCCTCTCAATGATTTGTAACTGATGTAAGCGAGAGCACCCGTCGTGTTGCAAATCGACTCTGTGTGTGGTAGTGTGTGCATGGAGATGCAGTGCCGGTGTGCGAATGGAGGACAATAGTTGTGGACAAGGTGGATGCAGTATGTGCAGTACCATTACATCGTATATTGCCCACCGCTCCGTAATTCATTCCCATACCATTTTACCATTCCATTCCATATGGAATAGTCATCATGTACTCTTGACTGTTGCCCGCAAACAAAAAAATGAAAGCACACATACGCCTCTGAAGTCGAATCCGTTGCGGAATAGGAAAACACAAAACAAACACATGACGGAGAGAGCACGGCACCCAATTTTAAATTTCAATTGAGATTCTGTTCGACACGCTGTTGCTGCGGACAACGGCCTCGCCAACGATGGCCGCAAGCACGGGGAGGGCATCGACAACAACAGACACCCGCCACTCGTCCCCGCCCTTGCTACGGAGCTCGTCCGCCCTGCGCCGCATGCATGCGTGCAGCCGCAGCACAACCGACAAGACAGTCTGTCCATCACTGTCCGCGTCTCTATCCGCACCACGTGACAGCGCAATGAGAGCAGCCAGCGCCACGTGCCGCATGGTCGCCCGTGCGAGTGCATCCGAGCGTTTAGACAGTGCAATCGCCGCGCACGTGTGAGCCGAGCCCACTACGTGACACACAAGCGAGAAAGTGTCCGCCATGACTGGGACACCGTCGTCCGCATAGTACTGGGACGGATCCACTTCGTCGCCCCGACCACCGACAGTGCAAATGGAAGGGCCGGGAGTGACAACACCAGCCGCCGTTGGCTGAGACGAAGACGACAGCGTCCGGATGCCCGTCGCGTGGAGCAGCGCCGCACGTGACGGGCGGGAGAGAATGGACACCATCCACGACCCGGCGAGCGTGGCGCCGTGTGACGCCAGATGTGCAATGACGCAGCCCCTCGGGAGAAACACCCATGCCGACGCATCATGCACAAGCCGGGCGCCGTTGCCTCCGGCGACGCCAGCCGCCACCGCCTGCGAGCACTTGGCTGTCAAGGCGGCAAATGTGTCCACGCGGGACGACGTCGCCTCACTCGCAATGGGTGTCGGATCGGTCAGGTGGAGCCCCGCAACAATCGCCGTGACTACTTTGGAAGCGTTGCTTGCGACGGCACCCAGTCTGGACACCAATTCTGCGACACCCGGACTCGGAACGCCCCCTTCGATCGCCGCTGCCGAAGCTGCGGCGCATTCCACCAGCAGGCCCGTGACTGCGCGGAGGACGACTACAGAGTCAAACGTGAGCACCACTGGACACTCAGTCGCTATGGCAGCCGCTCCGTCGACGGCACACGCAAAATGTGCGCCGATCTCAGCGAGGACCATCCTCAGCGCCGCCGCCCGCTGCTCGTGTTGGGGGGCTGCCACCCGCGAAAGAGTGCAAATGGCCGCCGCCGCCGCCACAATGCTGCGCAAAACTTCAAACAAAGGAGCGTCGGCGGCATGAGGGAGACGCTCCGTTGTCGTGGCATCGTGCGCGTCGCCGTCGCCGTGCAACGCACACAATAGCACGGCGTCAAAGAAAGCGTCGCAAGAGCGGGATGCGGCGGATGCAATCTCGGATGGAACGGACGCCGCGCTGCACAACATTGCGAGAAACTGTAAGGCCCCGTTGTTGATATTGCTAGCATTCCGCAGAACAGGCACGACTTGCGCGAGGGCTCGCAAAAAATCCGCCTCAATGGCATCCGGGGTGCGGGCACTGCGCGTTGCCATGGACGACGCATACATGGCGAGCGAAGAGCACACGTCGGCAAAGTCCCTTTCTTGGACGGCAAAGGACGTCACAAGGGGGGTTGGACCGCCACTGACGTCCCCGTTGCTGCGTGCATTGACATGGGATCGCCATAGTGAAAAGCTGCATGCATTCGGGTCGCACTGCACTCGCAATACACCGCCATTGTCGCCCGCGTGCGCAATTACATGCACCTCGCCCCCACCAACACAGACACTCAGCGACGCACTCGGATCAATGTCGAGCACAGCGGCGGCACCGTCCATCGCGAGGGCATCGAAGCGCCGACCGGGGGGGACGGCGCCACCCAAGGCACGTGCCTGCCACTGCTGCGTGTACACGCAACAGCCATCGCGATCGAGGGACACAACTGCGAGCTCTAAGTCGACTTCAGCAGCGACGTCGTGTGCGGCGGAGAGTGTGCTCATGCTCAACGCCTCCAGAGACGACTGCAGTGCAGTGGTGGATGACCCGACGCTCTCGCCCGCCACTTGCTCACCTCCGTCCTCAGCCGACGCTGACCCCGCCGAGCGGCTGAGTGCGCCGTGGAAGCGCAGAATCCTCGCAATTGTGCGCCTGTGCGTCGGAAGGACTCCATTCCCGTCGAGATTGAATCGACGCATATTTCGCACGCCCGCAGCGCCACCCGACGCCCCCGGAAGCGGTGCTGCGGACGAATTCGAAGCGGTCGATGCTCTTCTAAGAGAGCCGTCACCGTGCGCTGGAGGTACGTGCGAGTGCTGTTGGTGTTGTTGCTTGTGGTGGTGATGATGATGGTGCGAGCGCGCATCTGCTTCTGCGTGCGAGTGTGCTTGTGCGTGTGAAGCAGACCCGACGTCATGGGCAGTCGCGTCTTCGCCAACTGCTTCCCGCAACAAATCGACAATTGCGCTGCATCCAGCGGACGTGATCTTGTTGGCTTCGAGTATGAGCGACGTGGGACATCCGGGGCTGTAAAAAAGCCGCGAAATCGCATGGCACGATCCGTCGCCGACCAAATTCCCCGACAAATCGAGCACATCGAGCGTCGGGTGTGCACGTCCTGCCACCGCCGCCAGCAGCGGGGCGACATCGCCATCCGTCAGTCCGTTATTGGCCACAGACAGTGTCTGGACACGCGCAAGCTGCGCCAGGCCACCAATGGCCGCGAGTGCCTCGGGCGCGCAAAGGGCGTCGCCAATGCCGGAGAGGTCGAGCGATCGCACGCCGTGGCACTCGGCTGCGATGGTGCGGACGGCGAGTGCGAGCGCAGTCGATCCAATGCGACACCGCCGCAGGGACACGTCACGGGCGTCGGCGTAAAAGCGCAGTGGATACAGCAGGGCGCGGACGTCCCGCTCGGTGAGTGAGCACCCGGATGCGGAGAATTGCGTCATTGCCTTGCCGGCCGTCATTGCCGACGCAAGGTCCACGACGAGCTCGGGGATGGGCTGTGTGTACAGCGCCTGGCATGCGGCCGCATACGCAGAGTGCGCGCACTCTAGCATCAACCTCACACACGAGACCGATTGGTGGTCAGGCACACCGCCAACATTTGCGGCGGATATCTTTCCGTCGCGTCCCACGCGTGGAAATGCAATTCGCACGCCGCTCTCCTCGAGGTAGTCTGCGATAGCGTTGAGTGCGGTGCCGGGTGCGCAATCAGTCCCTGCTGCGCTTCCACCACCCCCGACACTCGCCATCTCGTCAACGCTGGACGACGACCTGGGCAACATTCCCCGCTTTGGCGGCTTTGGCGGCACTGCCCACAGTGCAATTCGAACAGGTGTGCCTCCCTCGGATGCAAGAAGAATCTTGAGCTCCTTGTCGTCGGGACCCCTGTGAACAAGATGCGCAACAAGCGACGTCGCACCGCGGGCATACCAACGCACACGGGGACCACCAAAGTGCAGAGACGGGCCCGACGTGCACGGTGCAAAGCCAACCGCATCACCCTCCACGACAATGCGCACGTGCTCGCGGCCGTCAAGCACAATGGCCGCGTGGCGCTTGTCGGCGTCACTCACGCCGTCGGCGTCGACCGACGGACGCCGCGGGGACGCTGTCGGCGAGGGCGGGTTCGAGAGCGGGCCGTCGACGATGTGATGGCCCTCGGCGGCATACGCTATTGCCGCGCCAATGGCAGCAATCCACGACCGGCGCGAAGCATCGTCAGGAGCCGAGATGACGTAGTCTTCGTTGCGTGTGTACGCATTCGAGACGGACAATCGCAGGCAAAATTTGTGCACGCCGTCGTCTGGCCACTCTTCGACGGTGGTTGTTGCCCCAAGCACAATGACGCCTTTTGGCGCGGACACATCCTTCTGGTCGTAGTAGTACAGCAGCGTGTCGCGGAGCACAAACAGGCGCACACGCCACGATGGTATCACGTGACCCTTCTTTGTGAGCACGCCCGCAAAACCGACCGTGTGGGGCGCAGCTTCCACACAGTCAAACGGCAGGGGAAGGCCGGATCCAGACAGCTCCAGCGCCTGCAAATCAGTCGCGACAATGGGCGGTCCCAGTTTGCCGTGCCCGCGCTTGCTACCACGCAGTGCGCGCAGGGACGACGTGAACGACGTGGACATGGACGACGGCGGATCGGCGCTGCCCTCCGACGTCTGTCTGGGCAGCGGCTGCGGCTTATTGCGCGAAGCGGCGGACGAGCCCTGATGCCCCGTGCCGCCACCAGCGCTCTTGCTGTTGCCAAATATGCTCACGTTGACGCCGCTACTACCAACCGATCCACTGTGCGCTCGGTTGGGTTTCTGCGTGCGCGATTGCGACGATGCAGCCGAGGTGCCCTGGACAGGGACGGTTGCTGTGGGGCCAGAGAGCGTAATGTGGCAGCGCGTGGCATAGCTACTTACTGCGCTCACAAAAGCCTCGTTCACGCCCACGCCCGTGCGCGCAGAGACAGTGAAGAATAGCATCCCCGAAGCGGCGGCTGCCACGCGACCGGCCTTTGCCGCCGCCGATTCCCCCTTCAGCGTGCTTTCGGTCGCGTCCGACTTCATCCCAATGAGAACAAATTCCTTGCAGTTTCTTCCAGACACCAGCGCAGATCCAGACCACTCGCGCACACCCGCAACAATTGCGAGTGCGGCATCTAGTGTCTCTGGACGCGTGAGGTCGTAAACAACCATTACAACAGGCGCGGTGCGCACATAGCGGTCCGCGATGCTTGCATACGCGGGATTGCCAGAGCAGTCTGCGATGCGGATGAAGGCAGGGATGCCATTGACGGCTATTGTGCGCACTCTAAACTCGGCGCCAATGGTTGATTCCCGCAGCGAGAAGGAACCGGTGAGAAAACGCTGCACAAGGCACGTTTTGCCCACCAGCGACGGCCCAACAACCGCAAGCTGGCCGTCGGACATTGCTGCCACTGGTGTGTGTGTGTGTGCGTGTGTGTGTGTGTGTGTGCAACCACCCGAGCCGGAAAAAAATGCCAGCCGGCGGTGCAACCTGGAGTGAAATGGCCCCGCAACGCAGCACAAAAATGTACACCAATCTATTGGTTCAAACGATCGATCGCCATGCCGCCGAGCAAGCTTATTGAGGACAGAGGAGTGGTGTGGCCACGTGCATAGTTGGTGTGGAGGACTTCTCAGACACTGTTGACGTTTGTTTTGACCGAAATAAGCCAACGTACATATAACACATCGCTGTCGCTCTACTCGCCAAAACTCATACCACTGCACATAAAAGCTCCCTAATTTTCAAAATCTTATGCATACATTGTAACTTGTGTGTATGTATGTGTGTGTGTGTGCGTGTGTGTTTATGTGTGCGTGTGTGTGTGTGTGTGTGTGCGTGTGTGTGTCACGAAGTGCATTAGAAATTGAGGATACACAGCTTAAACTCGACTTATTTACCTTCATTTGCATAGTAATGTAATGAGGAACCCGGTGCAAATAAGTAGAATTCTCGATGTGGGTGGCTGTTGACGAACACAATACCAAAATTTTAAGCTCCACCCGCACAAACGCACTTCTTTGGGGTCTGCGAATTGTAGATTGACCTGATTCTCTCGTGGTTTAGTGTACCTCCGTGATGCATGTTCAGTGTATGGAGCGCTACTGCTGAAGAGCTACTAATTTCTTAATGCACACACTACAGTATCTTCACTTATTGTTTTACTCACTGCATCTTATTGTGTGATTTCATGTGCTCGGAGAGTGAGTGTGCGTATGAATGTGTGTGTGTGTGTGTGTGATTTATGTGTATGTGCGAGTGAGTGTGTAATTTATGTGTATGTGTGAGTGAGTGTGCGTATCAATGTGTGTGTGTGTGTGAATGTGGCTCAGGCGACCCATTATGGTCGTTTACTCCTTCCTTCCCTTCTTTGCTGTCTGCACGTTGCTCATGTTGCCGTCTTCTTCTTCTTCGTCGTCGCTGTCGACAACGCGCCTCTTTCTCTTTGGCTTTGGCGCTGTGCTTATCGTATTTTCATCCTGCGTTTTGTTTCAAAAGCACGCATGTCAGTTAAGATGCAGCGGATCTCTATCGGCGCGATAGATGTCGTCGTGTCACCAAAAAACCACTATGCTCTGGTAAACGACAATCGACAATCTCCGTAGAATATGCATTCCATTGCACTTTCTATACGGGGTTTCACATAAAATCACACCTTCACTTCACGTGCCATGTACTGCCAAGTCACACCTCGTCATACAGCACACAATCCCACATACTCTTGCTCACACTACACTCAGTGTGCTCACACCACACCGCACGAATGCCACACCCACCACGTCCATCGCCGCCGTCTCTGTCTCGTAGTATGATGCTGACGGACCACCAGCGTCACCTTCGCTTTCAGACGTGGCTGCGTCGCCGATGGTCAGCTCGAGCGATTGCATGGCTTCCTCCACTCCATCTCCATAAAAGTCCACAAACACATTCCCTTCGTCCTGCGCGGCATATCCATTCCGCGCGAGGTGCACTCGCACCGTCTGCGGCTGCGTGTACTCAAAATCCTCCGCAATGAAACGGGACTTGTCTTCGTCAAACCCAGCCAGGCGATACGCGTCCGCATCGACAATTGCCTGGAAACGGGCGCACTCGTCCAGAGTGAGGGCCAGATCCTGCGCAGTCTTCAGAGAGAGATCCTCTGGCAACAGCGAGAGAAAGAGCGACGCGCTGTCGCCTGTACCATCAACAGCAAGACTGTCTTGCTCGACGTCGAATCTGTCCCTCTGCTCCGCCCCAAAAAGCGCTTCGAGGATATCCGCCCTTCGCCCGTCGATTGCAGTCACACGAGCGACCGCCGCCTTCTCCATGCTGTTCGCAAGACAGCCCGCTCCGCGACGATCTCTTCAAGTTCTGTGAGTAAGCCTTTTGTCGTTTTAAACGAATTGGCAGGATTCACCGCCGCCATGGCCTCGGCAAAGGTCAGCTGCTTCTTCGTCTCTGTGTCACGGAGGATGAACGCGGCGCCCACGGTGCGGGACGTGCGCAGGTCACTGAAGGACTTGGAGGAGAACTGAACACCACAGCCCTCAACAACGCCGATTATCTTCTTGTAACGCGCGACCAACGCTCGTCCGCACACATCGAAAGTCGCGTGGTCTCCGCCAGGAACAGGAAACTTATTCAGTGCATCGGCCACAAGCACTCGCATGTTGCCTTGCGTGTTGACCTGTGCACGCTGCAGCCGAGCGTCGACGATAAACGAGTTGAGATAGGCGCACATCGAGTATGCATTCCACGCCTTGCCGTCTCCGTCTTTCTTCGGCTGCACGTACTGGAATTTGTCAGACGCAGTCACCCTCTCGTTGGGACTGTCGACGACCATGAATCGCAGCCACCGCTTTCGCGAGTTGTTGCGTGACGTGGGATACTTGCTGACCACGATGTGCGCCCGGGCGAGCTCGACTCTCTCGGGATCACCCACCGAATCGCTGCCCTTCTTTTTCTTCTCGCCCTTGTCGCCCGCCTCATCGTCGTCGTTGCCCCCTTTGCTCTTTCCATCCCCCTTGGTCTTCTTTGCAGTCTTCAGGTCGGCGACAAGCCACGCGCGCTTTTCAGCCTCCGATCCTTTTGTTGGCCGCTGGTTGACTGGAAGTATACCCTTGTTCGCGATCGCCGCACGAATGTACTTGTTGTACAAGGCGACGACACTGCTCTTCGGCAGATCCCCCCGTGCAAGAAGAACCCATGAACTGGGGCGCGGCAGGCTGTAGTGGCCATCGTCGTCGTGGAATATGCGTATGAGCAGGCGCTGCTCCTTCGCATCGCGGATGAAGGTTTCATATGCTTTCGTCCTCTCACGGTCGGCGACGCCCTTCAGATCTGAATCGGGAGAGAAGATGAAGAAATCGTTTTTGCTCGTCCGCAGCCCTGTCTTCACTGTAGCAACGCCTTTTTTTATAATCTTGCGATCTTTTCCCGCCCCCTCGAAGAGGTCGGCGAGTGATGCCCATTTCGTGCAGAGGCCCTCCAACAAACTCGCCACACTGCCACACGAGTGGTGCCCCTTCGTCTTGAGCTTGCAAAACAGTTTGCGTGCGTCGTCTCTCTTTTGGTCGGTCAGCAAGGTCTGCAGCGTTGTCAAGTTGATGACTGCGATGGAAATCTCTTTTCCCTTCGTCGTTGACGCTGCTTGCGCACGCAGGATAACATCATCCCGGTCATTCCTGGCACTCTTCCATTGTGCGATGCAGGCGCTCGTTTGATTGCGAACACTCGCGCTGTCGGACTTCCCCTTGACGGCTGGCTTGTAGATGTACCCGACGGCATCTCCGCTCTCCTCCACCTTCGGAGACCTCCCCACAAACACCATCACCTCGGCCGTCGCCCCAAAGAATGTGTGGTATGGTGCGCAGTAAACGTCGGTGGGGCGCAAGTCTTCGAGAATGCACTCGCAGAAACGCTCTTCCTTTGGGTTACCCAAAAACGATGACGGAGTAACGTATGCAAGGACTCCGCCGCCGTCAACCTTCAGGTGGTGTGCGCCGTAAATGTAGAAGAAGCCGTGAAGTTGTGTCACTTTTCGCATCTTATCGTCTAGAAATCCGATGGCATCCACAGTTTTAAACGCATCCGGAGTGTTGTCGCGCGTCACATACGGCGGATTGCCGATGACGAAATCGAACCGCCTGCGCTTCTTGAGTTGCTTTTTCGCACTCTCTGAGCGATACTTGGCCTCAAAGTTCTTTGCGACATTGGGGGTCATGCCTTTGAGTGTGTCGCGGTTGAGAATGTTGAACGGCGGTATTGTGACTCGCTTTTCTCCCTGGTTGTGGTCGCGAATCCGCCAGACGATCGGGAGGACTTGGATGAGCATGTTGACGAGGGACACCTCCCAAGCGACAGGATCGATGTCGACACCCCAGACGTTGTCGATAATGGCGAGAAGAGCGTGTTCTAGAACGCGCACGTCGTCCCACACATCTTTCAGCTGTCGAATTTTGCCCACGACGATGGACGTGTACTTGATGAGGAAACCGCCGCTTCCGCATGCGGGATCCAGAAAGCTTTTGACCCCCAAGAGATACTCATCCGGGTTATCGCACTTCAGCTTCTCCACATTGAGAACGTCGGAAACGTCAGGTGCGCCACCACTCGCACGATCCGCAGATATACCGGCGGCAACCAGAGTGAATGCAATCAGCTCGCGGGGCGTATACACCTGCATCAGCATGCCATTAAGTGGTAAGTAACGAGATTCGATTATCTTCACCAGCAGCAAATATCCCCAATACAGTAGCTGCTCCTACCTTTCCAGAATCCTTGGCGGCAGAGTCGGACTGGACGAATAAACGCTCGAAAATGACGCTGAGAACGTCAATCTGCTGAAAATCAACGTCGCGCATTCCTGTCCACAGTGCGCGCAGGCTGTCCACAGAAGGCAGAAAGAGCCACGAGTGTGGACTCATTCCACGCAACCACCCTTCGAGACCGAGATCAGTTGTGGCATCTGTCTCCGATGACACCGCGAAAATCTTTGGCAGCTCATGGACGACATTCAACCGAATCACATCGAGGATCCCCGAAGTATTTGCATTCGTCGACTGGATGACATCGTCGTAGAGAAGCTGATCGCGATTCAGCAGCTTCGACTTGTAACACGCAAAGACAAAAATACTGTTGATGCACGCCAAATCAATGACCTGACGTCGGTACTTTGCAAACGCGTCCAGTCGAGCCTTCCAAACGTCGCTTAATTTGGCAACGCTTTTGCGTGACTCTGTGAAAAGCTCTTCCACGTTGCGCTTGGCTTGCTGTGGATTCGTACCGAACTTGTGGCGCTCAGCGAGGAATTTGTTGATCTCGCTGACAATATGCGGCCAAACGGATCCGCGGCTTTCGTCACTTTAGTATTCTATGATCCGCTTGAGTGCGTCCGAGTTTCCCAATACGTTCAACTCACGCCCACATATGGCTGCAACATCATTCACAAACGAGTCGACATCAAATTGTGACTGCGCACTTGCACGCGCCTCCGTCTGGTATACATCCCTTGTCGGCGGTCCGTCTTGAGCGAGCAGATTGCGAATGTCTTGTAGGGACGGTGTCTTCGCATTTGCCGCTGCCCCGCTGCTCGGACGGCTGGGACCTTTCGCCGATGCGGCGCTGTGAAGGTCGCCTGTCGTCCAGTAAGGAGCCTTGCGCCACTCGACTGTGGGTTGCGAGGCATCGCCCCCCAGCCTCTCCCACATCGAATCCGCGGGTACTTGGACTGCATCCCTTGTAACAAACCGATCAATCGGGCCCATCTTTATGCTATCCGCCAGTGGATTTTTTCCTTTTCCCACCTGCGCCGCTTTAGCCAACACCGTGGGTTAGGTGTGTTCGGAGCTACCCTCGCGATACGCACACCGTCGTTGCAAACGAGAAGGGCGTGCGCCGGCATCGGTTTCAAATCCATCCACGCTTGTATCTCTCGTATGTATTTCGTCGCCGGGATCATGCTGACGTTTCCGTAGGTACGGAGGACCACAAACCAGCGGTCGTTCCATTGCTTGATGTTGAGAATGCCAGGAGGGCCATTGCTGTCAGCCGGCTCCTTCAAGTCGAGTGCGACACAGCCAAACAGTCGACACGCAAGCGCACGCAAATAGTCGACTTCGTTCACTGGCTTTGACAGCGACCAATCGACCCCAGCAATGGGATGGAGGAGCTCCACCGCATCCGTGCAGCTGGCGACTGATCGCGGATGGACACTCCAAAATGTGCCGGTTTTCACCCAAATGAGGCGCGCCAGAGTCTCGTCTGATAAATCAACGCGGGCTGTTGAAACGACATATGAGGTTGACGCAACTTGAAGGTGGATGGGCACTCCAACAGCAATCGCGATCCGCGCAAGGGCGGTGACGATTGCTTCCGTTGTGACTTCTGTGGATGCCTCACTCGATTGTGATCGAGCAGCCTCTTGAAGGCGATTCACACAATATGTCCCTTTTCTAGACACGCGGCACAGCTGATGAGCTGTGGCTGCGAAGAGAGCGCGCCAGGGATCTTTCGATTCGAACTCGCTGCAAAGTTACGGCAACGATAATGACTCCATTGTGTTATCATAATGTTGATGAAATTCCTACAGAGGGTTCGTCGGTGGCGTTGCTGCATACTTGAAAATCCGTCCTTGACAAACTCTCGTCCAAATGACAACAACTGAAGTAGAATTACTATGGGTCGTGCCTGACATAACATGTTATTACCAATACATTACTCTACATAAGACGAGCCATGTAAGTACGGTAGTGCACCGGTGCTGCGAAAGGTTTCAAATTTAAATACCTGATTTCCATATGGGTTGACCCTGGGGGTACAAAACAAATGTACCACTCTTGTCTGCTGCGTCTGCTGCGGCGTAAAACTGTCGGCCGGCGACGGTGAGCGGGCGGCCCATTCCGACACGGCCTAACTGTTTCTTCCCGTTCGTGTTCAGTGACTGCCTGCCGTCACTAGGGGATACCAGCCATGTTTCTTGCCTCGTCTGGAAAAGCTCGCAAGTTAGTGAAGGCGAATCCATCATCAGTTCGCGAAACAGACCGGCATACACTCAAATCAAAAAGATAAGTTTCAACTCAGTCTCGGTGCCCGCAAGACAATGTGCTCTGCAACAACAGCAGGCTGTAACAAAGTACTTGCCTTCAGCCTGTCGCTCCACATTGTTCAGCTGCGCTTGTGCTGAGTCTGACTCAACGCCTTCCATGACCCTTAAGCTCATCTGATCCGTCGGGCTTGTAAGCGAACAGTCTCATCCGTGTGTTTTCATATTGGTTGAGCTCACGTCCAACGATGCGGTTGTGCTGACACCGACTGAGCAGCCGGAACCAATGAGTACAAGCTACCACGAGCACCACCGGTGAGGTTTGTGTGTGTGTGTGTATGTGCGTATGTGTGTGTGCATGTGCGTATGTGTGTTTGCATGTGCGTATGTGTGTTTGCATGTGTGCGAGTGTGTGTGTGTGTGTCGCTGTTTGCGTCCTGTGTGTATGAGTGAACGGCGAATGACTATTAGGCGGGAAAACTTAATAAGATATTCCCATGCATGGAGAAAAAAACCCCCACGGTCGTGTGGAAGCATTTGGGCGGGAAAACACTCGCAAATAATCAAATTGACTATGGGGATTTAAAAGAATTAATTCTTATTTTGTATGAGATAATCCTAAATATCCCAAGGGATTTATTGATTCAAATCAGAATGCAACCCCCGCGGTTTCAAAAACTGATCAAGCCCGGAGTCAGTTGGTGGCTTCTGTCCTAACGAAGTTGTACGGCCACTGCACCGAACGACTCGGCGGCATCATCACTATTGCCGAGCCCGTGTAATGTCTACAAAAAATTTGCGCATTCTATTTTACGGTGGTAACTACTGTATCTCCTGCAACGCTCAGCTCAGATAACTGCAATACCTGACTGTGACTGAGCGACACGATGAGAAAGCAAACGCCGGCGCGCATCAATCCAAACAGCGAGTGTAGTTATTACATCCTCGCTTGCGAAGGCGCTCTGTAGTCTTTTGGACGATCACCAAACCAATGGCACTCGGCAAGACCGGATCACCAAAGGGCTAACAGACTTACGCCAGATTCTGATCGGGCTAGATGAGGCGGCGCGCCCCGGCTCGCAAGTCGATTTTGCGGCCCATTACGCGTATATCCTGCTCTTGATGGCCGGAGGGGCATCATCGTGGATCCGTTTGAAGGCTGTCGTGGAGGCAGATACAAAGCTCCACGCAAAGCGCACCCCGATGGAGCTGTACTCAGTGCGCTCACCCGAGGACGAAACGGATTTTTGCCAAATTCAATTTCAACATTGGAGAAGCTGACGTGAAGGAAGGCGCAGCAGTGATTGCCGATCTCACAAGACTTAGTGGAAGTGTGCCGTTGTCCACGGTCTTCCTTGACATCATTCGCCATCAGCCGCTGGTGTGCCCCGCCGGGCTGAAAGAAGACGACTATATTGCCGGGCAAGTGACAACCGGAGCGCAGTGAATGCACTGAGAGCTGAAGAAGGGCGTCAGCTGGAGGTCTTCCAACGAGCCTCCGCTGGGACTACATGCTTCGCACCTTTCGCGAGGACTGCAAAGCCGCTGGGGCAAAACTCTCCAGTCTATTGCCTTTCGTCACATCCAAAGTTAGCGCTGCCGGAGGGAGTCGTAGCACAGGTATGCGCCAGCTGAACTGTGCCCACCGAAAGCGACGTCAATGTCATTGATTGTTGTGTGTGAATCGATGCCGATAGTTTGTAGTGCGCCTCTTTTTATCTGCCATTGCATGCCGCTATTTAGCTGACTGGAATCGTCACGGCTTATGTATAATTTTCGTCCAGTGGGTAACCCTGCGACTGCGGCAGCGGCGGCTGCGCGACCAATGAAGGAAATTAAGATTCCGACATTTTCAAAAGCGGCCCAGCCCCTCGAGCTCCGAGACCTTTGGTCGTTCTTAAAGGAGCAGTTCGAGTTCATGAGCACTATGAGCGACGTCGAGAAGGTATGTACTATATCTGACTGCCAATGTCATATGTACCGTCAGTGCGTGTTGGTGTCTTTGCCATGCATGCCGTGCTGACTGAAGCCTTGGCATGCGTTTAGTTCGTTGCTCATTTCACGCAAACGGATGCAATTGTATATAACCCCTGCGGCTCTGCAGTACTGTACGGTCATCTACGACATTGAGTCTATGTGCGAACACTCATGATATGCTGACATTCAAGATCAGAATGTCGGACGGAGGCACAATACATCATCAATGACTGTGCTTCGACCGCGACAGGCACTATACCCTTGGACGGTGTGTGTATGTGTATGTATGCGTATGTATGTAATGTGTGGGTGCATTTGAATCATGGCATGGGCTGAGAAAATTATTATTGTTGAAGTCCCCGACCCGCGTTCGTCGGTCTTGCAATACACAACCCACCCAGTCACTACGGCGCAGTTCCTTCATCCATAGCACAATGGCCATTCCATTGCGAGCCATGTCTGGCTCAGCACATACCCAGCGCGTCGTCCGATAGGCTGCCACCCTCCGTCTTCAAATCGCCCACTACCACGTGCACGGGTGCAGACTGCGCCGCCGACACCCCGGACGCGCGTGCCCTTGCCGCGGCCTCGGCAGCGCCACCGAGTGAGCGCACTTCCACGCACCAGAGCCCCGTGTCACCAAATGAAAAGATGCGTTTTGCACGCGACGGAAGCGTAATGACGCCCGCAATAATGCCACTCGCGTCCCTGTCACGTGAGACAAGTTCGATTGCATCGTCGCCCTCATTTGTCACCGAAAACGTCCCCACAACACTCACGGCACGTGATATTGGCAGGGACGATGATATTGCGTTGAGAAAGCCACCACCCAGTCGCCTGCCGGACTGAGAGCCCGTTGATTCCCCAGGGAGCAGTCCCAATGCGGGCAGGCGGGGCAGAAGCACATACGCACTGTGCGGCGGATACGATGCCACGCAGTCCACGCGCCTGAGATCCTCGCCAAAGCACCACTCGACCGCACGAGCATCCAATCGCACGTCGTAGCGGGAGGGATGCCCACCGACGCTTGCGAATGCGCCGTTTTTGCACTCGGCAGAGCCAACGCACTCCGCTTCGAGTGTCGACGCCGCTACTGCGTGGCCGTTGAAGGTAGGATGGGACTGTGCGTGGCGAGTGGTCGCAATCTTTGTCCTCGCACGATCCAGCTCACACTTCCAGTCGGACTCCCGGCGGGCCATTTCTTCGATGGCGTTTTTCATAGAGTAGCAGGGGTAGATCTTGTCAAGTGCAAGCGGCCGTTTTGTCATGGGACATGTGCCACGCTCGCTGCGTTCACAATGGACACAAAGGATCATGGCAAGTTATCAGAGATGGATACCACACACATGCACGGACATAAACACACACAAGCAACACACACGCACACACATGATGCACGCAGACACACCACTTAAACATCACAATACACAGAGGCAATCGATTATATCCACACAATTGTGTGAATATCGTCAACAAAATGCAATTGAAACCAGGTGGAAAACACGAACAGCAGTCTCCAAGATGCAGACGGCGCATTGCACCCACCGAATCCACCTCTCAATGGCAGCGCGCTCAAAGCAGTGTCCATAGCACGTGACGACGGGATCGCGCATCGGCTCCTGTGTGATTGGGCACAGAAAGGACGAGAGCGGGTCTTCATCCTCGTCGTTCTGCGGACGGCACTTTGCATCGGATGCCTTTCCGAGGGCGTTCGAGTGGTTGCTGTTGGTGCTTCTTGCGGTGGATGTGTATGCTGCCTCGTGTGCCTCCGCCGCATCATCCTCGTTTCCCCACAGCGATTCCGCTATTTTTGCGCCTATAAACACCGCCGCGGCGCCTAATAGCGCCCCCGCACCGAATATTGTCGCACTGGTGACATTGCTTTCCTCTTTTTTGCCTGTCGAAGGACAAAGTATGTATGCGGAAAGTGAGGGAGTTAGAGTTGTAGGATTCAAGTCAGTGTCTTAGGCGCTGTGCCCATGGACTCCATATGAGTGAGTGAGAGAGCCAGAGCCGGTGTGTGTGGTTGTGTGTGCGTGCACCGAGCATGTGCGTTGCAGAACGCTGGATATCTGCAAATGCAGATATCCAGCGTTCTAAAAGCAGGTCCCTTTATCTCAACACACGCACCCTGGCCATTCTGTCTGTTGGGCGCATTTGGCGTCGACATTGCCACTTGCGAGTCCCTTTCAGTGAAGTTAACCGAAACAATGCAGTCGATTCAGCCGATTCACTCGCGAATCAAAACAGCGCAAATGAAAGGAAAATAAGAAATGCACAAACAAAACCAGCGTTCCAATACACCTCTCACATTGAATACATTCAAAAACAATATTCCTCACTCCATAAAATGCCCTTTCTTTCTGAAAATGAAAACAACAGTTGATTCCGCCATCAAGATGTAGTAGTGTCTGTTGATTGTACTGTGAAAGACTGTCCAGTGTCAATGCCAAAAGTGATGACGCGACCGACTATTGCCGAGATCTCGCAAGCATTTGTGCGAGAATGCGGCAGTTTGAATTGTCAGCCACTCATTTGTGTGGTCTCTCACAGTTGGTGGGTCTCAGTAAGAGACAGCCGCATGCATCAAACAAACAACAACAACGAACACGCATTCCAGCACATGCAAAGCACCCGCAGCATGCATGACCACCTAGAATTATTGACTCCATTGGCAGCATCTTTTGGTGTTGTGCGTTTGTGTGTGCGTGCCAAATGTGCGATTGTTTACACTGACTACGTGCGCTCCCACCGCCCAAGTCTGTATCGCACAAATACCCGCTCTCACAAGACATACTTGTAGCATTCGCGCATCGGCATCCTCATCTACGTGCCCACCAACGCAACCTAATTCCGATTATACATCGCGACCGCAAACGGCATTGTCGTGCCGTCACAGCTCCATCGGAACAGCTTTTCTCTCCGTGCGTGCGTTTCGCGGGCGAGTGCGTGTGCGTCGTCGTAGCGTGTGCGTCGTCGTAGTTGGACATTGCGGTGCGCCTACTTGGAAGGAGCAAAAACTAACGAAAGATGGTGCACGCCGCAGAGACGGAGCATCTGTTCAAGGTGCTTATAATTGGCGAATCGGGCGTCGGGAAGACATGCCTACTTGTGCGGTTCATCGACGACACGTTTACACCCAGTTTCATCTCGACCATCGGGATCGATTTCAAGGTCAAGACAATGACGGTCAATGGGCATCACATCAAGCTGCAAGTGTGGGACACCGCAGGACAGGAGCGGTTCCGCACAATAACAACGGCGTACTACCGCGGCGCGATGGGCTTTCTGCTCGTGTACGACGTCACAGACCCGCGCACGTTCGCCAACGTCAAGCGGTGGATGGAGTACATCTCACAGCACACTTCAGAAAAGGTGGACGTGGCGCTGATTGGCAACAAGTGTGATCTGGTTGACCAGCGCGCGGTGACTCGCGAGGAGGGCCAACAGTTTGCGATTGAGCACGGCCTTTTGTTCTACGAAACGAGTGCAATGGATGCGACCAACATACACATTGCGTTTGAGGGACTTGTCACGCAGATTACGGCGCGGCTGCTCGTGGGTCCGCAGCCGGCGCCCGTTGGCCAGCCGACAGTGAAGCTGCAGGAGTCACCGTCCATGTCGGATGGGTGGCAGGGGAGGCAGAAGGAGGGGTGCGGGGCCTGCAAGACATGAGACCCACGTGCGCTCGCTTTGGCGTTGGCGTTGGCGTTGCGTTGGCGTTGCGTGCATGCGTGCTCTCAGTCCCTTTCTTTGTGTAATCAGTCTGCAGTTTGTCGGATGCGCAAGTGCTTGATGCATTCTGTGCCCTTTCGTGTCGATGGTTTATTTCTTGCGTCATATGTGTTTGGCCGCGGCGTTGCAGCGTGTGCGCCCGTGCAGCTTCTTGCTTGTTTCCACTCATCTTTGTTGTTGTTGGAGTGCGTGAGCACCGCCCAGTGCACCAACTGAAATGTATATGGATGGTCTTCACTGTGTTATGTGCGGAATTGTGGGTCCATGAGCACAGCCCGAGACACTGTTGTTGAATCCTACATCTCTCTCTCTCTCTCTCACCACGGCACACAGTTGGAGTCGACGGGCTTATGCCCAAGGGGGTTTGAGTACTAAAGGTCCCACCACACACATGTACACACTCTTTCTTGTGGAGCCCATGGACACAACGCCTAAGACACTGTGCATGCTACCTACCTGTGTAATCTATCACGATGATTGGCATAAGACTGGGATATACGTATCCGGCGCGGGTGAGCTCATTGCTAATTGTGTGTGCTCGGCCACTGTTGTTTTGTTATTCTGTTTTGGCTGAATATTATTTTTAATTTATTTTTGCTAACACTGGATTTTCAGTTTTGTTTTTTGTGCATTACTAACGATTGTTGTTCATTAACTGCGTGTACTATTTTCAGGCTGACAAAATATGGAAAGAGTTTGCCAAAGGCATTGCGTTACCAAATGAGCGGGATTGCTGCGCTTGTGCAGGAGCACTTCAAAGCTTTCGTGAGGTCCAGTCGGCGTCAAGAATCCTGATCAGGAGGCGGCCGCAAAGACCTTCCTAATGCAGTGTACATTCCGGGTATGCTGTCACGGACACTGGTATGCACAACCCAAAGTTGTGGCGATCGTTAGTCAATTGAAAGTTCACCTCACTGGCATCCTCGATCTCCGAATCGCTCAATTCTTCATGGCACCGAAGGTTCCAAAGTCGTAGTTTGTGTCAGCTATGACGTACCTTGCACGCTGAGTGCTTTGTCATGTCTTGGAATGCACGCCGATTGGACGAACTCCCGCCCCGCCCAGTCTCCTGTTCGGTCACTCCCGCAATTCACAGAACTCCGTCGTGCAGTTTATTCATGACTGGCAGAGCATGGTCATTAGCTCTTGCAAGATCTGTGACTTATTGATTGTGCATGGGGCTTGGCCTGTGACACACTCAGCTTCATTGCCAGCACTACAACTCGCGCCAGCTGTCAATGCATGTGCAATGCAATCCCCGGCAATGACCGACATCAACTGGGTTTATTCTGGCATCATATCTGCATCATCAGGAAGTATCAGTGTTGGGAGCATTGCCAGCCTCCCGCAGTTAAAGCAGGAGCAGCTGCTGGGGCGAAGGATCGTAAGTGACAATAGAGCCCCCAAAATAACGAAATGCAGCAGCCCAACGGTAACAGCTATTAGAATAAGCCGCCGTCCACGGCCCACCATTAAAAAATGGCTCTAAAAGCACGGTAGCGCAATGTGCGTGCAGTCACAATTATACAAAAGCAGCAGCCTTCCCATTTTCATTGCTGTAGCTGACCATGAAACAGCACACTAAACACCACGCACAACATGCAATAGGCGATTCGACAGAGCTCTTTCTCGGTGCACTTTATATACAAAGCCCAGCAATCGTTACAACAGAGATGTGTTTTTGCGAGAGGGGCCAATCACAGGACAACTCACATAATGTCTCCACACATTCTCAAACAGTAGAAGCGCCACAAAAACAGCAACAGTGTGGATGGTTTCGTGATCCACACAGACAAGCACGCATGCACGCACGCACGCACACACGCACACAGCTCGCTACACACAAACAATATACATACCAATCATCAAAGACGCATACATAACAGGCACAAAACCAACAACAGATGACAATCCAATCTCATGTACAACAAGACAGCACATAATCCACGCGAGTGTCGAGTAATAAGTGCAAGCAGCACATCCCACACCCTCAGTCAAGAGCACGTGCGCACAAGGCGATAGATGGTTCACCACAAACACACAGGAGAGACGCAGTGGGCGGGTGGTTGCATCAGTACTGGCTGCTGTATCCATGTGACGATGCCACGTGACCGCCCCCGGATGTTTTGAGCTTCTTCCCCGGATGGCCGAGGGCGGGTCCACTTGCGGGGTGCTTGGCTGTCCCGTATGAATCGGGCCCCTTGTGTACCTGCGACGGCACGTGATGCGCGGGCTGTGCGGGGAGCGACGCTTGCTGCAATTGCGCAGACAGCAGATATAAACACAAACACAACCACACACACAAACACAAACACCACCACCCCCACCCCCACCATCACCAGCAGGGAGAAGGACATAAAGAAAGAGAACAAACAAACAACAGCGAAATTAATAATTTAGAATAGATTCAACTTCCCAGAGCCAGTTTGCCACTTTAGATACGTAATGCAGCCATTCATACGCGCCGAGAGAATGTAAATGAGGATGCAAAGGGACTGCACACACTAAATGCAAATATATACACCCACGACACACAAAACAGCACCCACACGCCACACACGCCACACACCTTTGGTTTCTTTGGGTCGTCAGCGATGATTGACCGCTTGGGATAGTCCACCATTACGCCCTCAAATGCACTGTAAGGGAATATTGCGTTTTGTGTGTCACATATTGTGTGTTGTAAGTTGTGTGTTTGTGTGTTGTGTGTTGTGTGTAGTGTGTAGTGTGTAGTGTGTTATGGCGACACAAAGGCGTTCGTCAGTGAACAGTCCACATGCATACAAACACACACGATAACAGGAATAACAGCACTTACAATAAAACACACACAGGCGAACCCCACACGCACACATATACACACACACGCACCCACAACACAACCCACTTCATTGTCGGCCGCGGATCCTCCTTGAAGTAGTCGTGCGCGAGTGCGGCCTTTGGCGTTATTCGCACCGATGGATCAAATGCCAACATTTCCGACAAAAGCGCAAATCCGCTGTTGGTGAGCTGTCCAGTGCCGGCAGGGACCGCCGCCCCGGATGCATCCACGGCCCCGCCAGCACGTGACCGCATGAAGGGCGCCATGTGCGCCGCCAGTGTGCACTTTTCAAAACTGCCAAACGTAGTGAATATGCAATTTGTGTGTGTGTGCGTATACATGCGCGTGTGCGTGTGAGTGAGGAAGGTTAGATGAGGTGAGAGTGTATTTGTGAGGAAATAGACATAAGATTGACATATGAAGCAACCTTGTTCAGTAACTTGCCTTTTTGGGTTGAATTCGCGTGCGTTGATAAGCTTAGGATAGTCCTGCAGATATGCTATATTTGGCCACTCTTTCACTGCAAAATGACAAAAGAACATAACTCAGGCTTAATACGCAAGCGCCGTAATAGCAACGACAAAACAATTGCAAATGCACATTCGCTTCAAAGGTAGACAGTGCCATGTAAGACACACACACACACACACACACACACACACACACACACACACACACACACACACACACACACACACACACAC
>CALSCR010002828.1:0-23508 GCA_943704495.1 Pigoraptor chileana | reverse complement strand
TGTCTGTCTGTCTGTCTGTCTGTCTGTCTGTCTGTCTGTCTGTCTGTCTGTCTGTCTGTCTGTCTGTCTGTCTGTCCATCTGTCTCTCCTCCCCTCCGTCCCCCTTCTCTTCCCCTCTCTTACACTCTCTACATGGACTTTGCTTTGTTCATATGCCGCATGCGGATAATTGGCCGAATCGCAGCCACTTTACGCTTAATCAAGTGCACGTGGACGGTGCGCGCGCCATCGCTCGCGCCTGCCGAAATGCGGGCGTCGAGCGCCTCATCCACATCAGCGCACTCGGTGCCAGCATTGCCTCTCCTTCGCGGTTTCTCCGCACTAAGGTCGGTTGCTATGCCACACTGTGTGCGCGTGTGCGTGTGCGTGTGCGTGTGCGTGTGCGTGTGCGTGTGTGTGTGCGTGTGCGTGTGCATGACTGAGAGCATGACTTTTGCAGTGCCCTGTATTGTGTCGATTCGCCTGATATTTCTTTATCCCCCGGCTCCCAGGCTCTTGGAGAAGAGGCTGTCCGCGAGGAGTTTCCCGCCGCAACCATTCTTCGACCCGGGACTCTGACTGGCAAGGAGGACAGGTTCGTGAACGTGTGTTCGTGCGTCAACGATTGCGGATCCTTGTGTGTGCCAGCCTGTTGCGAGCATTAGGGTGTGCTTAGTTCGTTTTTCGTTTTGCGTGTGTGAGCCCATTCTAAAGTTGTGAGGGCTGTTTGTTGTTGAGTTGTGTGCGCGTTCTTATTGTTCAGTCATATTACATTATTATATCCTAATCATTGTATCTCGCAGCACATTTCATTTCGAAGCACCCCAACCCATCACACATCCGTGTGTTATTGCGGGAGTGCTCTTACCACGTGACTTACACGGCATGTTTTGTGCTTTGCCGATCCCCATCGCAGGTTTCTGAACCGGTATGCTCAGTATGCGACGCTTCCCTTTGGCGTTCCCCTTGGCAACGCGGAGGCCAAGCGCAGCCCGGTCTACGTCGTCGATGCGGCGCAGGCTGTGATCAACGCCTTCAAGGAGCCCGCCACCCTCGGCCGCACCTATGAGCTCGCTGGGTGAGTGCCCACTTATTGTGCACACGCGGTTGTGCTGTAGTTTGCATTGAGTATGTCTTGCGTTTTACGCCTGTGTTTGTACTGTGTGTGTGTGTGTGTGTGTGTGTGTGTGTGTGTGTGTGTGTGCTGTGTGTGTGTGTGCGTGTGTGAGGTTGTATATGTGTCAGTTTTGGTGTGCCGAGTTTGTATCAGCTGGACGAGTGTCTTATCCTTACAAACTTCTGCCATGCGTGCGCGCACATCTTGTGTTGTGGCAGCCCGAAGTCGTACACAATGAATGAGGTTGTGCACCTTGTCAGCGCTTTCACACGGCGGCATCCCGTTGCCTACTCGATCCCAAAGCCATTCTATGTGTGAGTAGTAGTGGTAGGGCCGCTGATCTGTCGAATGCCATGTGTCTTTTTGCTTGTTCGTTCTGCCGAATATCTGTGTGTGAGTGTATTTTTTATTTAGAGGCAACGCAACTCACGGGCCACACTTTTCTTGCACTGTTTGTTGAGCGCGCTTCGTACTGTGCACATGTCATACAGTTGACTTTAGTCTGAACGCACTGTGCATGGAATGCATCGAGCGCCCTCATTCATTCGCCAATACTTTCCGTTTCCGCTGTTACTGTTGTGCTTATTTGCCGATTCGCGTTTTGTCTCCCCCGGGCGACACGTGCCGTTGGCGCAATTAGATTTGGCGGTCGGCTCCTGGGCATGAACCCCGTCTTCCGTCCGCTTCTTACGGAGGACCAAGCCATCCGGGTGGGCTTGATGTGCATGCATACGCGCAACCACTTGCCTCTTTATGCACTTGCAAAATCTCTCCTCTGTGTGGTTTGGTTGTGACTAACACATTCCAAAGTGTGTTTTCAGGCGGGTATGAGTGATGTGACGGCCGTTGGCAGTGCGTCCCCTGAACCCTGAAGGAATGCGAATCAGCCAACCGTGTCTACTTAGTGTGTGCAATTATATAGTGTGGTGTGTGCGCGTGCGTGTTCACATGCGTGCCTGTCTGTACTAATTGGTGGCTGTGCACTTGTGCCTGTGTGCCCATTGCGTGCAGGACACACTCGATGAAGTGACGACGGCGGACGCACCCGGCCTCGAGGATCTTGGCGTGTTGCCCACCCCCATTGAGAAGATTGCTCTGGGCATTCTTCGCCGCTACCGCACAGCCCTCCACTTTCAGGAGTCTGTGGACGAAGTCAAGCTGTAATTGCGCTTTCCTCGTTCCATCCGCATCCCGGCGTCTTTGTGGTCGTGATTTGGTTGGGTGACCCCGGTCTGTGTGTGTGCATGCGTGGAGCTGTCCTTGTGTGGCCAAAACTGAAGGTGGAGCGACGCTGCTTGGGATGGACAGTGCTAGTGAAGCGTGTGGTCCGTCTTGGCGTTATGTTGTCGGTTGTGCGTGGTTGTGTGTTGTGTGGGTTGTGCGTGTGTGTGTATGCGTGTGTAACTGGAAATTGCCAGATGGCGTTGTCAAATAATGAATGCCATTTCTTTCTTTTCTTTGAAACTGCGAAAGTTGTTGTACGTATATCCATTTCACCCATTTGATGATTGTGTTGTCGGATGGTGCGTGCCTTGTCTCTCCAACACCACGTGGGCGTGCCTCACCAATGCGAGCACATACGGGAGCTGCACATTTCAGCAGGCAATTGCGCCCATACATATACATGTAGTGGATGTTAGTGTGCGGGGTGCTTGAGTTGGTCACGGTCCGTGGGGTGTGGGGGGCGCAGTGACCGAGTATGTTGCATCTGAGGATTCCACACGTGGCTGGTGCGCACTGCACAAGCCAGGGTTCCGCGGCGCAGCGATGACTCAAAATGGGGCGATGTCGTGGCCCCTCGCGCGCTCATACACCCTCTCCCCAAGTCCCCCTCCCGTGTGCGCGTCATCGTGACTCGATGCCCCGCGCATGTCCTGTGCGCTCTCGCCAGGCACCTGTGTGTCGCCAGCACCTGCAGTGCCCCCCGCAGCAGTCCGCGACGTTGAGTGCCAGCGCTCACCCTGCAGTTTGTCTTCGTTTTCTCGTAACCGCGCTGCAATGCTCTCAACGGTCGACAGCCGAGTTCCGTCATCGAGTCCGTCGGCTGCGAATCGTACACTGTCCGGCGGATACCTGTCAGACGCACGCCTGTCGCCGTCGCCCCGGAGTGTGGGCGGCGTTGCTGTTGTCGGTGACTTTGTGCTGCTGAACCGTGCGACGGTCGGTCGGGTCAGCACCGAATGTGCGATGCGAAATCTGGGACACAGAAACATTGTGAAATGGGCTTGGTGATAACGAGTGAAAAAAACAATGGGTGAATATGGCAGAATGTAACATTTCATTGCACGAAACGACATCTGATGCGTGCATCGATCTTATGTTTAAAAAGAAACGCTGAACACGACGGCGCGCACAGACACACATATACTCACACGCAATCACACATGTACACAGACACATACACAATCACACACAGGTGCAGGAACAGAAACACTTGGTATGCCTGGTATGCCATAGACTATAAGCGAGTCACGTGCTCAAGCTCACCCCACTTGAGAAAGTTGGCTACTGTATACGTCTAAGATCCGCCATTCACACAGTCGATGTGGACGCCACTTCTGTATTACTGCGAATGGGCCATGGATTACCAATTGTTAATTGTGACGACGCTTGATCACCGCCCAATGCAGTCCCTTCAAAGCCATTGGCAGTGCACTGCGGCGGCTGTGGGTTCGCCGTTCGAGTCAATCGGCGAGGTGGTCGAGGGATCGCGACCCCGCCGCCGCCTGCAGACGCACTGCGGGCACTTCAAAGTGGTATGTGTCGCCGTACTCAATGAAATGCACGCGGTCATCCAGGTTGGCGGTGTGCACGGCGGCACGGAAGTCGTCGAGGCGGGACTTGAAGGCTGTGTAGTCCTTGAAGTGGATCGGGATGCTCTTTGTTGCGTTGATAATGCGCACACACTCGACACCCTGTGCTGCGTCCATGGTCACCACGAGCCCCAGAATGCGCGTGCCTGTGCAAGAGTGTGTGCAGGTACGCGTATGTGTGTAAGTATGGTCGGTGGCCGCATGGTGAGTATGTCGGGAACAGCCGCATGTTCAGCATCAGCCCATCCACCTCGCAACATGTGCTCTGGCTTGCCGGCATTTTTACCTCCAAGGTGCAGCAGCGCCACATCAACGTCGGGGAACCGCCGCGGTATTTCGGCGAGATCGTCGTGGACTAGCGTATCGCCGGATATGTATAGGCTGAATATTGGAAGCGCAAGAAGCGCGTTGCCTGCGGTGGGGTCGGGGAGGTCTGGATACCGCCCGCCACCCGGCGTGGGCACCCGCGCGTTCCTGAGCACGAGGACGGGGTCCAGCGTCGCCGCCATCGCGGGTGGCACGGGCGATTCGTGGCCGCCGTCAGATGGGGCGCGCCGTTCGGTTCCCTCGGGCAGCATCCCAAACTGCAGCATGGACCCCATTGTCTGCGGAAGGAGGCTGAGGTGGTGCAGCATGCCTGGCGCGTGGCGTGCGGGCATTGCGGTGATCTTCAACACATACGGACTCCCCTCGCGCGTGATGGCAATCGTCTCCCAGGTGACCAGTGCGTGCGTCGACACAAATCCCCTTGACGACAGAGTGCGAGCGGCGTGATGGGTGGTCACAATTGGTATGGCCTGCGGATCGGTTGATTTGATTGCAAAGTTGGCCAACTGGGTCATTCATGCAGAATCGGCGCTCTGTAATTGTTGTGTGGTTAATGTGTGTGGGCGTGTGTGTGCTTACAATGTGCGTTGATGACAGCAGACGAACCCGCACTTTGTTCAGCCTCTCCTCCACTGTCCTGTCAAAGTGATCGTCGTGCATATGCGACAGAAGAACGAGGTCCACGTGTCCAACATCCTCCAGTTCGACAACGGGATCAGTTTCCCTCGTGGTATACAGTCCGAACCTGCACACCCAATCATGACACTCAGTGGGCGACTCACAACGGGTTGCCGACATAGTGCACACCAATCTCACCCAAGATGCGCATGGTCGCCCTTGTGGAGGAAGTTTGGGTCAGTCATGATAGTGAAGCCGCAATATCGTATTATGACCGTTGCATTTCCCACAAAGAAGATGCTCCCTGTCCCTGGGTCCATCGCAGAGGGCGATGCCTGCGTTGCGGACGTCGCATCATCGCGGGACGCCGGAAGAACCAGCGTGCGGCCTGCAGTGGCCTCGGTATTGGAGCCGGCGCCTCCAAACAAACTACGCCACAGATTCCCCAACATTTGCAACGAATTGCAATGTCTATGTGAATGGATAACCGACCGCCCGCTATTTCTCAATTGCGAGTCACTGATGCCTCATACTTGCGAAAGACTGGGCTTTGTTGAAAGGATTTAATAAGAAGAGCCACCCAATGAACCGTGATCCTTGAAGAGGCTGAATCAAAGGCGATTGCAGAACGGACCACTTACAGTTAATGTGCGATGTGCGATGAGAATGGTATGTGAAGCAGCCACGCCACACAACTCATCCTTGAAACAAAAATGAGGCGCTTTGACAAGTGAGCGCGTTCAAACGGCGAATACATTCCGAGAGCTCTTCATCACTGCTGTGCGACATGCGGTGCCAAAGGAGAACAGGTGAAGACGCAAACATGGAACACTCAGCAATCAATCGACAAACTCATCTTTGAAAGAGTGCGACAGCCGATCGATGCAATGCCAATGCCAGAGGAGCACTAACACGGCGATACATGTGCTGTGTTTGTGTAGCTGTTTCCCCCCAGTGCCTGTCACGCGTGGTAGGCGCAATGTGGATGTGGTGTAGCGTGGCGGACCCATGCTATACGCTGAATGTGCCGAACCCGCGCCAGTGAGCGGCAACCGGCGCAGGCTGACCGGCAGTTGTGCCACGAGTCAGGGTAAACAAACACAGCATCCTCCGCAAGATACCAGACAGAGCAGACACACCCCACGCACACGGGGCTCAAATGCATGGTCGCAAGGGAGGCCTTTAATAAAACGCATGCTGTTTTAGGGGATCCCTCTTTGGCATGGAGCCCCCCCCGGAAACAATAAACAATACTATTAGAATGGCACTCCTTGATAAAGTTCCGAGTTCTCGCAAGTAAAGCCAAAAACCCGCGCAGACAGGCTGACGCACAAAGGTGCCACACACACACACACACAGACACACGGCACACACACGGCACACACACACACACACACACACACACACACACACACACACACGGTCACATGCATAACAGCAAGCATCATTGACCGCATGATCAGTGTGAATGAATTTGCACATGATTCCAACATCAGTTTCACAAGGCGCAATATTGGTTTGTGAAGGAGGCAGTCACTCTACTTTGTCTGTTTGCCCATCCTTGGCGCCATTTCAGTCGCCCCTTATTGCTGTCCTGCAATCGAGCACAACCTTCCCATTTGACAGCGCACACTGTGAGATGGGTGACGAGGCGCTGCGTCTGGCCTACTTGAGGCAGGCGCTGTCGTTGCACGACATGGCGTCTCCTGGCACCGCGAGCGCCTCATACACTGCGGTCGACGGCGTCGTTCACCCGGCGTGCCTGATATGCGCCGAGCACACTTTGTGCAGAGACGAGTGCCCAAACGCGCCCCGAATGGTCGACCTGCGGGCCACATTCAACTACTTGTGCGCCTCCGCCGGTGGGACTGCCCCCCCGGTGAGGGCATCTCGAGCGGCGATCGAGGCCGGCCTGGCGAGTCTGCGGGAAGCCACGCCAGCGGCGTTTCCTGGGGAGCTGTATGCGCACATGCTGTCGGCCGAGCGACAGCACGACTGGTCGGCGCGGTCGATAGTGGACATTATTGTGGGCAGGGAGGACTGGGTGCGTGCTGTTGTCGCGTCGTACACGGACGAGCTTGACGAGAAGCGGAGGGTCATTGGGCAGCGCGCCCTCGACGCCTTCTTCTCCGGCTCGTTTGCCCGGCTCATGCGGTCGGATCTGGCCGTGATCAACAATGCGATTGAGGACATTGACCCCGCAGAGGTCGATCTGGCGACCCGCGGCGACATAGCCAAGCTTCTTGTGCTTGTGATTGCGCTTTACAGCGCAATGGATAAAGTGAGCGAATCGCGTGAGATGGCAGCGCGGCAGTCGCTTGAGAGAGAGGAGGCGCCCGACAGCTGGGGCGTGAATGTGGACCACGTGGAAAACGGACCCGCGCATCCCGCGCCACGCGATGGGGCGCTGACGCTTGTCTGCGCATCGAGCAGGCGCCCTGGAACGGACTTCACCGCAGATCCTCGTGCGCTGCGGCGTGCGTGCGAGGCCTCGTTTGCTGCGCAGGGCGTGCGGATTCCGCCTGAGGATGAGTCGGGGAGCAAGGTGGGTGGAGAGGGCGGCGACGGCGACGACGAAGACGACGGCGGTGAGCTTGACGACGGAAATGGCGGCGTTGCTGCACTGGACGCTCAGGGGAATCTGGCCGCGCTCGTCGGCTTTGCCTTTGCGGACAACATGGACGTGGCGGTCACCGTGCACGTGGCCCCTGGGTCAGGACTCGACGTGGGGCGACTGCAGGCCGACCTCGTGCGCTCCCTGGCATTGGCTCTCCCTACGGATGGCAACCCCGTTGCTACGTGCAGCATTCGCCATTATCGCACCGAGGGTGCCGTGGGCGGATACGTTCTCGAAACGGCGACTGGATGCAGCGCGTCGGCGTGGGACTCGCAGGGCCGCGCCGTCGATTTTTCCACAAAGTTTGTGCTTCGTCTGGCGCACGACGAGACACGCGATGGCTATCCGCGACTGGCGCGGGGCACTGCCGTGGCGCGGGCGTTGCTGTGCTACCGCAATGGAGAGATGAGCATGTTCGGGCCCACGCTCGAGCATCTGTGCGTGCGGCGTGACATGCGTCGGCGAGGCCTTGGGCGTCTGCTGATGGGCTGCGTCGAGGAATTTGTGCTGCGGTCGTGGTTCCCCACGCTCCCGTCGGCGCTGCTGCAGGCGACGTATGTAACGGGGGGGCAGGGCTTCTTTCGGCGGATGGGATTCCGGTTTGTGGACGAGCCGCTGTACGAGGAGGCGCAGAAGGAATTGGGCCGGTCATTTGCGTGCACGTGCCGCGGGTGCATTGGGGGCTGCCTCTCCCCCCGTATGCGATTTCGCCTCATGCAGGAGGCCGACTGGCAGCACGTGACCCTCTCCGACGCCGTGACCGACGCACTCGTCGACGCCGAGGCCGACGGGACACCCGAGACCGACGCCGCCGTCGATGGCGAGGAGTTGCCGCTCTCGGCGCGCTTTCTCCCGTCCATGGGGCCCCTCGTGCCGGCTAACGTCATTCGCGGGTACGCTTCCATTTTCGCCGCCTTGCACGCATTTCTCGAGAACGGGCACGTGCTTCCAGATGCGCGGAATGTGCGGGAGGTGTGCATGTCGCATGGGCGCGGGCGGCGGGGGGCTGGCGACGGGCGCACCGCGGCGATTGCTGCATTCGAGGCTGCGAGCGGGCGCGTGGAGGATGCGATTGCCGCGCTGGTCGACATCACGGAGGAGCAGTCGACGGGGCAGACTGAGTCGGACTTTCTCGTCAATTTTGGTGACGACCTAGCGGCGCTTCCCGAGTGCGCCCACGACGGATGCTACCGTGCCGTGCGCGTGCTGCTGGCAGGGATGTCGGCCCCGTCCCGTCGGCCGCACGCCGGGTATTCCGACGGGATGGACATGGACGGGGAGGGTGGGGGCCTGCTCAACACGTCAGCGCATGGGCTGATGGCTGCGCTTGCGGGTATGGCGCGCGCCCGCGTGGGCGAAGACACGGGGGATGACGGGGATGACGTTGACGGCGCCGCCGATGACGGTGACGGTGGTGTGGAGGAAGCGTGGACGTCCTCCAATGCCTCGCTTGTCGCGCGCATCGTGCAAGGCGCAATGCGTGGCGTGCGTCCTCCAGTGAGCTCGGTGCAAGCGGCGGTCCCTAGCACAACAGCATCAACTGCAAACGCCGACAATCACGTGAGGGACGAACCACTCGACTAGGGATGTGCGGAAGCTGCGTATGCGTCTGCTGTCGCATGTTTTGCCGGTTGCGTGCGTGCCTTTTGCTTGATGTGGGAAATTATATAATGTCCATTGATTTTCCACGTGTGCATTTGTGCATTTGCATGCATTGTGCATGCGTGTATGTGTGTCTAGGGCGAATAGAGTGTGGGCAGTCTACAGTGGACCATCCGTCAACGGGCTGCAGGTGGTGGTGGCTTTTGTGTTTTTAGTTCAATAGTGCCGCCAATGGCACGGCAGGGCAAAACGGACGCTTCACGCATCCCCTTCCGCAGCCGCACGCAATTACTCGCACCATATTAATTTACAACAATAGGCGGGCCCCATGATGCCTGTCTTGGGCTGCCTATCTCTACCTCTCTGGATGTCTGTGACCAGCCGCTTCTGATTCGCACAGTCGCTTACGTGCGGTCCTCGGACATTTCGCTGACGCCGCCCCCAATTGTCGACACGCCCGTGCGACTGGTGGCCATGCTCGGGCGTCCCATGGATGCGTTGCCGTCGTCACCGCGCCGTCGCAAGAGACCAATGAGTGTGTTGACGTCGTTGGATAGCTTGGACATGGCCGCCTCCATTCTCTGCACCCGCTCGTCGTTGTCTTCAAGATACTTTTGCATTTTCTTTTCGTGGGCATCCATCCGCGACAGAATTCCGCTCTCCAGATTGTGCTGAACAATTGGCTTGCGAATGAAGAGACCGCGCGACGACGTCCCGCGGCCGCTGCCAATCTGCGGCGACGACGGCGCGTTGAGCCCTACAAAGGGTGGACGCAGTTCAAAGTTTCCGCTTCCCAGGTTGATTGTGGGCATTTCTTGCTCGGCGTGCACTGCAGCACCGAGGTTTGGTGCCGATCCCATGGATATCCTGCGCATGTGTGGCGGCAGCGGCGGCCGCCGGAGTATTGAATTGCCCACAGGCATTGGCGCGGCCACATCACCCTCTGCGTCGGCGTAAATGCCGCCAGCGCCAGACTCATCCGCGTTAGCGGCCGGGCGCAGTGTCTGACTCGCAGACTGACCCCCCCGCGACAGACCCGCGCTATTGTAGTCTGTGTCGCCGTCAGAGCTGTCTCCGTCAATCTCGATGTCTTCGTCTCCGTTTCGGTGGAAAAAGTCCACTGTCGAGCCGTTCCATGACGTGTCTTTTCGTAGTTTGACAGCCGACGCTGCCCGTGATGTCTCGCCCAGGGGCCCAAGCTCAACATCAACCTGGTGCACCGAGCCTCCGCCGTCGTCCTCGCGGGCAGCTCGTGCACCCGAGACGACAGACGCGCGCACGGCCGCCGACACTGCGTCGGCGGCTGCTGCAAGCTCCTTCTCCTTGTTCTGAGAGCGCTGCTCAGGGACAAACGCAAAAACAAAACACGTTGCGTTAGACGTGTCAAACAAGTGGAAGCGTATAGGAGCACCGCGAAATGGACGATGGCACAACACACACATACACAGAACGAACAACTTATGACCACCACCACAAACCCAAACACACCTTTGCTCTAAGCGAGTACGAGTAGTGGAGGTTTTTTTTGAACTCCGGCATGAACTCGGGGTATCGGTGCATTATGTCGAGCAGGTCAATGTGCATGATGTTGTGCAGGTCGCAGAAGGTCAGCGCCCGCACAGTCGCATTCGCCTTCCCCAAACTCTTTTCGCCAAGCGACATTTCGCCGAAAAAATCACCGTCACCTGCGAGACAAATTGGCAATGATGTGGGTGAGAATGCGTTCCGTTGGATGGAGCATAAAAGGGAAAGGAATTGTGACGTTGGCCTTTGAAAAGGAGACTCCAATGAAACACCAAACAAAAGCCACGTGACGTCCGACAAATGGCACACACACACACACAGAACCGCTATGCATCAAGAGTACCGCCATCCGCACAAAGAGATAGGAGGCGCCAATGCAGGCATCAGTCAACTTACTCAGAACAGCGACGCGCCGCTCGTTGACGACAATTTCCATGCTTCCGCGCGCAATGAAGAAGAGCGTGTCAATAGCATCGCCCTGGTGGATGAGGCAGTCGCCCGGCGCGGAAAAGGTCGTCCGCAGTTTGAGTGCTATCGACCGCATGCAGCCTTTGCTCGCATTCTTGAAGAGCGGCGAATTGGCGACGAGGGGCTGGTGGAGGTGCATGCTCACATCCGCCCGCAGCGCCTCCGGGAAGCTGTCCAGCATTCTGTGATGCCAGTGGAGTCCCGCAAGCAGTGCACGCAAAAAAATTGTCAGTGCGAGCACAATACATAGGTAGAGTGCGACTAAACATTCGCAGAGGGACGAGACAACTCGAACATGCGCGACGACTACCAAAACATGCAAGATTGGTTCGCATACAACCAACAGCACACCACACACCACACACCACACACCACACATCAATCGCAACAACACAACCGCCCCACGTATCCCTAATACTCACGCATTCATGTCAATGCCGTGCGTCATCTCCCACGAATGCTGGGCATAGCTCAAAATGCGGCGTTGAAGTGTGGCGGGAATGCGGTGAAAGCGGATAAATTCCTTCATCGATAGAATCGTCGCCTGGTACTTAGATGAGCTGAGGTAAGCCCGCTGAATGATGGACGCCATGTTGCCGAAAATGGAGGCATATGCAACGGCTGCACACGGGCACAATAGACCACCCGACAAGAGTGTCAGCGTGTGATTATGCAGCCGAAACAGCATTGATCGTCAAAATGACAGAGACAGTGCAGTGCTTAACTGCCCACGCACGAAAACGATGCTGAGGCGGCAACAACGCAACTGCAGCGACACATAGCAACGACCACGCGAATCAAACCAACCTCCAATGAACATGATGACCACAGAGTAGATTTTTTCCTGTTCGGTGCTTGGCGCAATGTTCCCGTATCCTACGGTCGTCATAGTATACGTCGTAAAGTATATCGAGTTGACATAATCCGACGTCTTGTCGCCCGAGGGGAGCAGTTTGAGCCACGTGCGCGCATCGTTGACGTTTGCGCCAACGGCATACCATCCGCATGCGAGCCAGTGGTCGAGAAGGGCAAACCCGAGCATGAGGTAGAATATCTGGAAGGCCCCGGATGAGCCCAGGCGGTCCAGCTTCCGCACCACCTTCCCGAGCCTCAGCAGCCGCAGGGACTTGAGCAGCTGAAATAGCTCGCCGTTGCCCTGCGCACTGCTGAGAATGGACTCAAACGGCACCGACGATATAAAGTCGACAAAGAACCATCCGCGGAGATAGACGCGCCCAATCACGCGCCAGTCCGACACGACCTTGCCGTCAATGACGATGGTCGTACGAAAGTTGACCACAATGTCCATCCAGAACACGGCGTCGCTGAATATGCTCATGCTCTCAGACACGCTGCGGTCGAATGCGGCCTGGAAGGGAACCGTCACCGATGTGTACACTACCATCAGCAGCACTAGCCAGTCCCACAGAATCTTGAACGTGCTGTTGTGGCCAATAATGAGCGACGGCTGCTGTGGAGCGGTGGGCGCTCCCCCGAGGGCGTCGGCGTAATCGGCCTCGCCCATCGATAGCACCCGCGCGAGGTTCGAGGACGACGCCATTGGCTCAACTGCCGACGTGCGCACGCCCGTCCGAAAAGTTCTCCGAAACTTAGATTTAACCATCTGCGGCACCATCCGCATGAAGGAAAAGCAGGACTTTCGTCGCCACATTTGGTATGCTGCACGTAAATTGGCCGGATTGGGAAGGAGAGTGGGAGAATTATGAGCGGATACACATCCAGTACCATCAACAGACGGAATAGAGGCATGATGTAAAATTCTGTCGCACAAAGACACGAACCCACACCGTCACAACGACAGACCCGATAAACAAAGAGCACACAGCAGGTGCACACAAGTGCCACTCCGCACAACAACGAATAGGCAACACCACGGGAAATCGCGGGAGCTATACTTCAACGCAGGACAAGCGCACATACCTGTCAGCTGCCGTGCGGTCCCGACCTCCGTCCTTGTCGCGTCAAAATCGCGCAAAACGATAATGAAATATTTTATTTCACCAAAAGCGACCCGCACTGGGTTGACCGTCAGCGTGTTCAAGAACGGATAACCTGCATGCAGTAGACAAACCGGCGCGCTTAATGCCATTGCAAGGCACCGGCATCCCCAAAAATCAAACAGAGGCCACTGCCACTGACTGCCAAGCACACTCACCGTTGCCGTCGTAGTGAAGAAATTTGGCGGAGAACTCGCGCCCGTCGCACAGGGCCAATCGCATGTCCTCCATGATGTCCGGGTTTGTGTCGGGACCCGCCATAAAGTCAAACGCCTTGCCCACAATTTCAGAGGACGCATAGCACATTTGGCTGCAAAACTCGTCGCTAGCATGAACGACTGGGAATCCCGCCCGCATCGCATCCAGCACGAAAAATACTGTTGCCGAAAAGAAGTTAGGGACGGAGGAAATGCCACATGAGACACGAGCAGGTATGCGTCGATACGCCACACACGTGAGGCAGAAGGCATGCACTAGCAGACTCATTGCAGACCGTCCAGCGTCGATGCGAGCCAGTAAGACTGTTTCGCACGCAGCCGTTTTGCAATGCATATGTGCACCCACAGCACCCACCGTCATAGTCCCGCTTCGAGAGGACGTTCTGCAACACCGGGTCGTTCAACAGCGGGGGCATTCCACGCTCAAAACTTGCCCGCGCCGCCATCTCCAACCGCGATGGGGCTGCAGCATGCGCTGCCAGTGCAACCCCAGGTGACCCTCACATATGCATCGCACGTGACCGAACAGACAAGGATATAGGACTCAACCTCCCTCACGCAGTTCGAGGGATTGTTACGCTGCAGATATGTTACCGCTCAATATATTGCGCTGTGAGTGTGTCGAAAATACGAGCCTTTTTGAAGCGCAATTGTGGAATGGTAAGCAGCCTGTGTCAATGAAGTAGACGCTATCGTGGCAATATATCACAATGTTGGTGGCAGTGGAATTGCTGGATTCACACTTGCTTTGCTGTGACTTAGTAGTTGCAGTGTCCCCAGTCAACCAATGGCATTGACTGCATTGGTTTGGTGACGCTGCTTAGGCGCCATGGCAACGCGATTTCGGCCGAGCTCTCGTAAACATGAACTGTGATTCCAAATCACGTGACTCTGTTACTTCAACGGCTGGCAAATTCGGCAGTCTTCTCATCACCTCCGATTGCCGTCTCACTGCACCAGCATGTCAATGCACTGAGCTGACATCACCGCGCTTCAGCTCGTTTTCTGGAGCGACTCATAATTACACCCGCCTTGTCTTTCTTACGTTTCGAGCTCCCCTATTTTATTTTCGGGCCTTCTTTGTTTGGAATCGGGCCGGTATGCCGCGTATGCGACTTCCGTTTGGCAGACAACAACAGCCACTTACCCCAAACACGCACAGCGATGCCGTGGCTTTCACAGCACTTTTTGTGGCTGTTTTGAATTCTTTACCTTTTGGGTCAAAGTAAAAATTCCTCATCCACCGAAGCTTATGTAAAGTGGGACTTCAAATGCGCCAATGTGGAGCTATTCGTCAGAATATCGGCAGCGGAATGCCAATTCGGGACAGGCGCGTGGACGACGGTGGCATTCCCAACATACCGGGACGATCTGCATCAAAGAGCGAAAAGTATTTTGCAACCGATCAACCACGATGATGCACCGATCCACACGCTTTGTATTTATGATGCTAGTTTCTGTCTGTTGAACCTCAGGAATCGAGCCTATTTCATCTCTTTCTGCAAGATTGGCACGGATAGACGCCCTGACCATTAACAGCAAGTTCAGAGAGGAGTTCTTTTTCTATGCCAGAAGATGAAGTCGCGCGTTGGCGGGGTTTGCCGTCCGTTTGGCCACATGCGGATGGCGCTGCTTGTGGCGGCGCTGCTTATGGCGTGCGATGCTGCAGTCACCAAAGTGGACACAGGGCCACATAAAGGAGGCTCAGAGGAGGAGCCGCTCGATTTCAGGAAGTTCAAGAACCACCCTGTGCAGGTCGAAGGGATCGATGCAGCAATGGACGACACGCACCCGGGCGCCCCAAATCCCGACTCCTCTGCCGACACACACGTTCATACCCACCCACAGCATCAATACCGCCATGTTGTTACACACGGCCATTTGCATGACGTCAAATGCGCGCAACCGCACAAGTTGCGGGCTGGTGCGCCCCCGACGCGGCATTTGGCGGCCGTCTCGACGCGTCCGATTCAACTGCTGCGGCCCAATCGCGCGCACACTGAGCTGGAGGTGGTTGAGGAAGGCATTCGCGCCCTCAACGTCCTTGACGGGCCTGTGGCTGTTGTGGCGGCGGTGGGGCCATACCACTCTGGTTGGTGCCATGTGCTTCTTGCTGCGTTGCTGCTCACCTGAAAATGACAGCATGTGATGACATTGCTGACAATGACCACGCGAACTTCCCACATTGTGACTCACATGCGCAGGCAAGTCGTTCCTGCTCAACGAGCTTGCCGGCCGCCCCGATGTGTTCCGCGTCGGTCCGTCGGTGGACCCGAGCACTGCCGGCGTGTGGGCGTATGCGGCCCCAGACAAGGCACGGCTGGGCGACGGCCGCCTCGTTACCCTCCTCTATCTGGACACCGAGGGGTTCTCGTCGAACAACGCGTCCGCCGACTACGACAGCAAAGTCTTCGCCGTGGCTGCGCTGCTCTCGTCCCATCTTATTTACAACACGGTCAAGACGATCGACCACGGTGAGATCGAGCGGCTGGAGCTGCTCACGCGGTCCGCACAGCTCTTTGGTGTGCGTTCGCAGCTGTCGCACATCGACAGTTTCGACGAAACGCTGTTCGACTTTCCCCCGCTCACGTGGGTCGTGGAAGACTTTGCGCAGGCGACGCACCCGAATGAAAATCCGACGCAGTGGCTGCGTCGACTGCTGGGTTCTGGGCCCCGTGACGCCGACCACCAGTCAGGGCTCATGGGTCTGTTTCCCGAGGTGCATTGCCAGACAATGTTTCTGCCCGCCACGGACAAGGCGCTGCTGCGGGACCTGTCGACGGCGGAGGAGACGGACCTGACACCCGAATTCACTGCGGACAGGGAGCGCCTGCGCGACCACGTGATAGAGCATATTCGCCTGAAAGAGCGCCGCGTTATCCCAGTGGCACGCGATGCAGCTGATGAGGCACAACATGCCGGCGCGCGGGGACGCAGAGAGTCCAATGCGCTGACTGGTGCGGAGGTGGGTTCCCTGGTGCGACTGCTGGTGGCGGCTGCCAACGAGGGTGCCATGGGCCACATGCCGTCGGTGTGGGCACTTTTTCTCGAGGGACAGCTCTTCCATGTGCGCGAAGACTGTCTCCGCCTCTACGTCGAAGAAATGAACGTCGTTCTTCTCGAACATCCGAGCACTCGGCACGACGCAGATGACTCCACGCTGAGCGCACGTGATCGGCCTGGGGCACTCGGGGCACACAGGGGCCAAACACCGTCGATGCGGACTGCTGGCCGGGAATCTCTTGCGCGGGCACGGCGCGCCATTCGCGGCGTTGGGTCACGCATTGTTGGCGCCGTGTCACGGGCATCCAGCGCCGTGACGGAGGCCGCTCATCGCCTCGCACGGACGGGGGTTTCCAACCCCACGCACCCGCCCTCAGACCATAGTGAGCCGAAGCGGAGGGTGACCGTGTCGACGACGGGCCTTCCCGCGGAGCTCCAGCGGATCTTCTCCGAGGACGAGCTCATTCCCCCCGTCAACGAGCGACGCCTTGAGGACGCGCACCGGGCGGCTGTTGCCAACGCAACGCGCCTCCTCCGCAGGCTGACCATTGGCCTGCCCACCAGCGACGAGCGCGCAAGCCAGTACAGTCTGGAGCGCGCAATCACAGAGGCGTGGGCGAACATCCGCACTGCAAATGTGGCACGCATAGAAGCTCTCAGCGCCAGCGAAGAAAAGCTCCTGTTGGAAGACATTGAGAGCGATTTCGAGGAAATCGGTGCGTTCGTAGGGTGTGGTGCATTTTGCGCGACTTTTTACTGCCATTGTTGCAAGAAAGGTGCCTAGAGTGTTTGCAAGAAGAGCACTTACTTTTTTTTTCCGTCCTTGTGGGCGCCCCTCAACCCAAATGCCTCTGATGGTCTGCATACCCCACAATGATAGAGTATCCGTTGAATCCCGAAGAGCTTGACTCCGAGTGCCGCGAGCTGCGATCCGGCGCCCTGTCGCACTTTTCAGAGGTGCTCGCCGATGTGAAGGACAGTCGCGTGTACACGCAGCACTGGCGCGCTCTCGAGGTTTGTGCCACGCACCACTCACCTTCCCGTTCTTGGATTGCATTTTACCACTCCACTCAATCCTGCATTCTTTGTTCACGCTGCTGACTTGACGACATCCGGACTTTGTCTTGTGACAGGGTGGCATAGGGGCACTCTGCGACCGCTACGCCGTACGTAATGCGCGTGTGACTGAGCAGCGCCTGACCGACGCCCTTGCCGCGGCAAAGGATGTGTACGCAAGCCACATGACAGCAAGGGTGCGTTTTTTCCGTTCGTGTGCTTTGGTCTCCTGCCGCACTTGTCAATACTTGCTGAGCACGCCACCCTGACCGAGACCATCGCATTCAATTTGTGCGGCATATCCTGCTTCCCTTCCTTACAAGACCATGCCCCCCCCCCCTCCCCCCCCAAAAAAACCGCGCAGATTGGCCGCGTCCCGCGCACACCCGGTGAACTCGATGCCATCCACCTGGATGCATACGCTGCCGCAAATGCCGCGTTTCACAGGGAGGCGTCCGGCGTCTATGACGGCAAGCTCTACCAGGCCTTCAATGCGCAATTCCGGGTGGGTTTCTGCAGCCGCACTGGTGATGATGATGTGCAAATCGTCGGTCGGTCGTGGGATGGCTATTATAATATGACGTTGGTGCATGCGAGCCACTCCCGTTGACGAAATGGAGGCATTATGAACTGCACTTGCAACACAGGACGCCACCAATTCCATTCGCCGTAAGCACGACGAGGACAATACGGCGCTCATTGAACGCCGCTGTGAACTGGACTACGAGCATTTATCGCTGCGGTTCACGACATACGCCAGCTCGCTTTATCTGCCAATGGTATGCCTGCTAGTATGTGTGTATGTGTGTGTATGTGTGTGTATGTGTGTGTGTATATGTATGTGTGGTCGCCGCGCATTGATTGGGCAGATTCATGTTTCATCGTGGCTAAATCGCAACCGACCCACTTGATTTCAACACCATTTGCAGGAGGAGGACCAGCTTGGGGAGCGCCTGGCTACGGCGTCGGACGTGTCGATTGCTGACTTCAAAACACGCCTCGCAGAGTTCAACCAAACCCGGATGTACGCCGTGGCGTACGATAAGCTTAAAGTGGGTGCTTGTGTTGTGTGCCGTTTTACTTTTGTTGGGATTGTGTTGTGATTGTGGTGTGCTTGTGGTGTGCTTTATGTTGTGCTTTGGGTGCCGTGTTGTGTTGAGTGTCCGTATTCCAGAGCAGTAATATGAGTAGTGGCCATCACGATGGTGAGGGGACGACCAGCCATTCCATCACTTACTCATATTGTCTCCGCCCCCCCCCCCCCCCCCTCCCGGGTCCCCCGCCTTTCCAATAAATCGTGTGAATGTGTGCTGCACAACGTTTCAATCGTTCCCTCACGTCCATGCCTCGCTGTGTCCCGGAATGCAAACGCGATCGCTGACCGATTTGCAGTCGACCATTGCTGCTGAGTGTGATCGCGTGAAGGCGCACAACGTCAAGGCCTTTGCCAACGAAGTGCGACAGCCACTGGAGTCTGCGCGGGAAATTATCCACGAGATTGCGGATAACTACTGGACGACTTTCACATTCCGCAAGATGGTGGGTGCCCGTCCGTTTACGTGTGCGTTTCGTCTGCGCGCAGCACCTGCTGTGACTGGGCTGACCATGCCATGCGCTTTAAACTGACAGGGTCGAGATGTATGCTGGAAGCACCTCAGCAGTAAGCGCGTGGTCAATTGGCCTGCCGAGCGCAAGTGGAAGGTACGACATATCACCCGCGCAGCGGTCATACCCACAGAAGCCGATCTTGGATGTGTTAGATGCACACAGACATGTGCTGCCCGCATGCAGTCGTGTGCCAGTCGCACAATTGCCACTGACAATTAGCATCGCGTGCCTGGCTTGCCACATGCAGGTCATTGACGATTTCATTAACAACGACCTTGCCCCCGAGATGGCGCGCGTGCGGTCGGCGCAGTGGCGGACGCTGCTCATGTCCGTCGTCTTTGTCCTTGCCGGGACGGCACTCCTCGTGCAGCTCTTTGCGGGGTCACCCATCAAGGAGGCTTCGCGCTGGCTCCATTCTGGACGCGAATTGGCCACTCGCAGGCTCATGCGGTCCGCCCGGAGTGGCGACCTTGCGCATCCGGGGCAGTAGTCGTTAACCCCCCAATCGCCGCGTTCTCCTTCCTTCCTTCCTTTCATCCCTTCCGTTTCATGTCATTTTGCTGTCGTCTATGCGATTCTCTCGTGCGTTTAGTTGCAAACATAATTAAACATGTAGTGCGACTGTCAGAAACAGTGTCGGTCTTAGTTGATTCGCCAGCAGCAGCGGGTAAACGGGATGAGATATAATCAAGGCACGCTAAAAGCAGTAGATGAGATTATGTAAACGAAATCGCGACGCAATACGAATGGCAGACAAAGAAAAACAAGACATGGACGGGCAAAGTAGGGGGGAAATGGCTGCGCGACGCACATCCGGCAGTCTATCGCATGGCCAGCATGAGACATAGGACGCACGCCAGCGAGACCGCCGCGGTCAGAAGCGGTGACGGTGCGGACAGGCTGCCACTGCCATCGCTGAAGAAGGGGTAGAAGAAGTCGTGTGGGAACTTCGGGAGGACGTCCGGGGCTGGCGGCTTGAAGTCGCTTCCGCGGGGCGTCGAGTCCACAAAGCGCACCGCCGCGGACACCTGCAACAGCCCCGCACCGGAACACTCGGCGTTGCCACAGTCCACGTCCACATCGGTCAGCGAGTAGGCAAAGCGTGCGCCCACGATCGCCCACTGTGGGTTGGCGATGGACCCCGCTCGCGTTGTCAACACCTGCAGCTCCATTCCTGTGAGCACGTCTGCACACGTCGTCGCAGAATCGCGCCCAGCTGAAGATGTCGGAAACCCTGGATTGACAATTTCGATCCAATCAAACGAATTGAGGTAACTCGAGTTGCCAAAGCGGGCGACCTGCGATGCCTGGGCCGCATAGCCCTGCAGGAACGCCACCGCCGCCGCCCTCATGGCATTGCAATTGGCACCCGCAGAGACGGCGCCAAGAGGCAGGGCACAGCCTGACACATAGTCGATGCCAAACACGACCGAATAGCGTCGGAGGGAGGGTTGGCAGGCCCCGGATGCTGATGCGACTGGCAACGTCAACCATTGCGAGGCGTCCTGACTGACGGCGATCGCTTTCGTGGATCATCAAGGGCACGTGACGGTCAAGGAAATAGATACCGTCTGCACATAACGCAAGAAAAGCACAAAAATCCACAACATTGTACATCGGGTCGAATCGACAGCGCCCAGGACATAAACACGGCGCACACTCTAAACAAATGCCTGACAGCTCCACGGGCGGATATAAGGCGCCATTTGTGACTAGTGTGCCTGCAAGCACGGGCTTCCCTATGATGTATCCCGGGTTGCCCGAGCGGTCAAAGACGACGGCCCCGGATGACGACTGTGGGGTGACAGGCAGCAGCATTGCGCGATTGGTGAGAAAAGGCGGCGAACACCGACAATGGCATTAGTATCGCCCACATACGACACGTGCGGCGGCCCTCTCAATACCGACCTGCTCAAAGTCCACGGAGAAGGACTGCGAAACAAGCGTGTTTGCTGCATCGACAGCGCCCACAACGACCGTCACTGCGGCCGATGTTATCGTCGAGCCTTCAAAGCCGAAAACATAAGCAACCTGAGCAGAGCACGTGGAGGGGTGATGAGTGCCGTTGCAAGAAATGAAGGACAATCAGCAACTGGAGTGAGACACGCTTGACAAGCGGCAGTAGCATCAGTCGTTTCTGTTACCTTTGCAACGGCGTTTTCGCAGAACAGTGTGCTTGAGTTGAAAAAGGGGCTCGGGACGCCCCCGCCCGCGCACGCACTACCGTCCGAGCGGACACATGAGGCTGTGATGACAAGGAGGTTGGCGCCTGTTGCGCTGATGGCCGCGTCCTGCGCGAGCAATGGGGAGACAGGAGATGAGCAAAATGTCACCGTCAAAAGATGTCGGATACGGACAGCGAGAATGCACGCAACACAGGCGCCGACCTTCACAACTGAGACCCTCGCATAGTAAATGGCGGCATCGAGAGACGTTCCCGCCGCACACGCAGTAACAACGCTCTCAAAACTGCGGAGGCAAGAGCTCGTGTTGGAGCGAAAATATTCTGGAGGCGGATGGGCACAGAAAAACACGGTCAGTAACATGGACATCTCCGAGGGAACAGCTGTGCACATCCCAGAAACACACGCACGCAATGCAGATCGCCTCATGCCACACACACGCACACACACACACACACACACGGAAGACCTTCTCACCGGCAGCAGGCCCAACGGAGCAGAGTCCCGTCAATGTGGCGCTCGGCAAGGACAGAACACCGCTAAGACCAGTCCCATACACGACGCGCACAGAGTCGCCCACCTGAAACCGCACAACAGGAGCAAGTGGGTCGTGTGAGCCTAGTTCCCATCCCACAACCACCCACAGTCCCATTGCAGATGTAATGTACACTCTGACGTGAGCACAGAAGGAAATAACGCACCTTGTACGCAGACAATGCTAGTGATTTTGGCGGGGCACCGGATGAAGCTACGTCCACGAACGAGTACCACACGCCGAGTCCGAGGGCGCTGCCGATCTGCGCCACCGTGGTGAGTGTTGCGGGGGCGGCAAAATACATGCGAGACGGATTGTTGTCTTTGGCAATGCAGAGAGCCTGGAGGCATAAGCGGATGCAGGGCGGTTAAGTGGCATTAAACTCACCATTTGCAATTAAGGCGGCGCAGCCTAACTACAGCCCATATAAAACTGCGACAGTCGGACGAATGCAAAAACGTTCCAGTGCGCACTGGGATTCCTATGTGAGAGGAATCTCTTACATCACGCACATACACGCCATGGACGCACACACACACACACACACACACGCGCGCGCGCGCGCACCCCATTTGCTGGCCGCTTCTTGGACGACTGAACATTCGCGTAAACCAGTAGGCGGTTAGACATACACACGTGCTCGTCGTCATAGGCAGTTGCAACATCACAACCGCTAAACACGGCAATGTCCGCCGGCGCACAGTCACGGTCGCAGCAGCAGTTCGCATCGCACGCATTCAATGTCAAATCACACATACACACACCAATGTTCGACTCATAGTCGATGGCGGGATTGACGGGAGTCACATCGGGCCAAATGATTGGCAGCGTTGCGGTTGGGAGGGCAGGGGTCGTTGCAGTGGGTGACGCTGCGGCCGCTGTTGACGTAACCGACGATGCAATCGGCGCGGAAGACAGCGACGAAGGAGATGGCGTCGCAGTGGCTACAGCATCCACTTCGCTTGTTGTTTCTGCGTTTGCTTCTGAAAGAGAAGCCGAGGCTGAAAGAGAGGCTGAGGCTGAAAGAGAAGCCGAGGCTGAAAGAGAGGCTGAAGCTGAAAGAGAAGCCGAGGTCGAAAGAGAAGCCGAGGCTGAAAGAGAGGCTGAGGCTGAAAGAGAGGTTGATTGCGCGTCGGCCGCAATTAAAAGGGACAGAACGCCGAGCAGGAGCAAGGCCGCACTCCCAGCCACACCGCGTTTTGTGGCGCGGCGAGGCATTGGGCACATTTTGCTGCCGATTGCGTCACTCAGCCGTCGATGGAAGTTCGATCAGCGGACGAAATGTACTTGTGCACTCCGAAAGGCAATGATCATCGCATTACTTTTTACTGATCGCAATTACCCCGCCAATTCAGATTCTCCTGCGGCGTCAGCAACATTCCGCAGATCACGTGACCACATCCGCGGTACTTTGAAACTGTCCTGTTGCTCCAATAACTGAAAAAGTGGCCTCGCGACGTGCGCATTATGTCATTGCCGTGCATGCCCCTGAAGGTACTTGGTGTTCATCGCCTGCGGACACGACAAGTACCCGCCGCGTTGTACTTGAGCAACCCGCCAACAGCAAGAAGGATGCCGGGTGCGACGGGGAGCGTCTATGGGGACAGAGGAAGTGGCACCATGGCGGATAGCGGCGACGCGGCCGTAAAGGAGGAGGCCATGCTTCGTGCTCTCGAAATGGTTGGTGACTGACATTATTTCATGTGCGTGTGTGTGTGCGTGTGTGTGTGTGTGCGTGTGTGTGTGTGTGCGTGTGTGTGTGTGTGTGTGTGTGTGTGTGTGTGTGTGTGTGTGTGTGTGTGTGTGTGTGTGTGTGTGTGAG
>CALSCR010002827.1:0-17639 GCA_943704495.1 Pigoraptor chileana | reverse complement strand
CCCCCCCCCCCCCCCCCTCTCTCGCCACACGCACACATCACACACACTTCTCGCCTCACCCATACTCCTCCTGCATCGACTACAGCAAGAAATCTCTCTTGCGCCCCTACCTGAGGGCGCGCATTGGGCAGTCAACCTCGTAACTCTTACGCGGCAGCAGCTCAATCTCAATGCGCGCGATCTGTGGTATGTCCAGCTGGGAAGTAAGTAGCCGTTCATATATGTATATGTATGTATATATATATGTATGTGTTATAAAAAATATGCATTTGTTCTGTGTATGTATGTCCTCTGTTTGTTCGTGTAGATGTGTTTGCGTTTGTATCTGTGCTGTGTCTCCGTATCTCGCACTTCAAATGCTTTCTCCCTGTGTCATCCTAGTAGCTGCCGATATTAAACTCCACTTGCACTCGGTTTTTCTGCGGTTCATTATATACAGCTCTGCAACTTTGGGATAGCGCCGATGCTCTGTCAAAGCACATCAAGCAGGGAAATCTGCGCCACAACATGGTCTCTCTGTGAGTGCTCCAATCACAACGAGATTTGCATGCACTGCACATGGCCACCATGCACCTGCACGCGTGACAGCCTACTGCCGCATTCGGTATCTGCTGATCACAATTCATTTGTACTACTCATTGTGGAAAAAGTTTTTCCTCGGAGTCCACCACGATGCCCATTGACTATTCAATTGCTAACAATAGTGGTGACAACACCACACACACACACGCACGCACACACATACATACACACCGCACGCACACACACACACACACACACACACACACACGCACACGCACACACATACACATACACATACATACACACACATACACATACACCACACACACACACACACACACGCACACACATAACATACACAACACACACACAAACGCACAGCGATGGGTCTCTGAGCTTCAAGCTCGACCTGACGCAGAGGAGCGTCGCTGGTGGCCGCCTTCCTTCATACCTGCAGCGCATGCCTCTCGATACGCAGCCGCATTACAGATCTCTCCTTGCACGCCAGGAGGATTTGAACGCTGAATTGAAGTGAGTGGCACCTGCACTTTTTGCTGGCGCCGTCCGCTTTTTTTTCGTTTTTGTTGATTGTGTGTTGTATGTTTCTGTGTGATATCGTGTGATATTTGCTGTGAAATAGTAAGTATGTGTGTATGTACTCTGTCAATATGTGTGCGATATGTATTTCACACGTGCATGTGGTGGCGGTGTAGGATTAATAGGTGGGTTTTTTTTGTCGCAAAATGTGCGTGTGTGTTGTCACTTGTATTATTCGGCTCGTGTATGTGTGCATTGTGTCTGTATGGGGACGTAGCATGTATTTATATTATGTTGACAATGTGCGGCATCCAGGGCGGCACACGAACACACGCAACTTGTCAAGGGACTGTTGCTTCGCCTTGCAGAGTTGGATAAAGACGCCGATGACCAAAAGAAACGGTATGTGCTGAAAACGTTGTAGTCTCCTCCGAAAGAGAAATGTACATTGAAAACAGTGTTTTGTGTGCCTTTGCTTATGCGAATGCAGTGGGCATTGTGGGAAATGGACGAATGCCACATCATCACACGTCTCAGTCACTCCACGCATGTATCATAGAAGCCCACAACTTCCGCCGTAACCATTATATGTGCTAAATGCAGTCTTATCCTCATTTCATGATTTACCACTATTACCTCCCCGCCCAATTTGTCTGTGCCACTCCTTCGCTCAGGCAATCGCGATTGAAGAACCAAATCAAGGACGTGAAGGCTGAGATCGACACCCTTGAGGCTGCTCTACTTGAGGAAGACGACGAGGAAGAAGTAGGCGCGCAGGAAGGTCCCTCCGGCAATAGTCCGTCTCCCAAGCGTCGTCGTGTCGAGGCCAACCCCGAGCCGTCGCCGGCCTCTCACCTGCGTCCGCGTGCACAACATCAGCAACACTCTCCGTTGACGACGCCGCCTGTGGATGCACCACAAAGTGGCGGGAATGCGAGTACCCGTGCGGGTGGTGACTCCCTGTCAACACCTCCTGCACTGGGCTCGGCGAGGCGCACGAGGAGCGCTGTGGTGGATGACAAAAGTGACGACAGTGATGAGTGGGTGTTGTCTCATGTGCTCATGCAGTAGTGCGCGTGTGGTCTAACTGACTGAGCGGCAGCGTGACATTTCGACACCGAGAGGGAGGGAAATCTGCTGTTGCGTCTTTTGATTGTGTGGTGACGTCCTTTTCTATTTCCGAATGTGTTTTACAATTGCGTTCTTGCAGAAGTCTGGAGGGCGATTCGCAACGCCATTCCAAGCGGCTGAAGATGGGGTCCCAGTAAGCGGCCCAATGCGGTGCTTTGGCGGAGAATTAAAATGGGCAAATGGTTCCTCTCGAGTTGGAGCGAAGATCAGTAAATCGTTGTGGCGAATCAGTGCAAGTGGTTATGGATACACTTACTTTTTTATTCACTCTATATGTTTGTGATTGCTTTTAAGATTGCCGTGGGTTCCGTATTCTTATGTGGTGTGTGTCTTACGAGTCAGTCTGCTGGCACAGCTCTCGCCGGAGTGCTGCCAGAACCAGACGTTAATCCGCCGCAGAGAACGACATTAAACAGCGCGACCGACACTTATACTGCCTGCTTGTATTCACTGTGTGTGGTTGTGATTTGCAGTTCTTTTTACTACGTGGTGTGCGCCATGATTTGCAACTCCATCCCAGTCCTAACTTCACTGAGTGGGCCAACTGCTTAATGTTCACCTTATGGGTACTATACGAGCGCTCAATACCCTTAGTTCGCCTGATGATTGAAGCTTGGCTGCCACACCTTTATTGCTATAGGACTATTGATATCTGCAGAGTGCACGAACACCGCCGCCGCCGCAGAATAACTCAGCACTGGCAGTTCAGAACAGTGAGATGAGCCACGTCGGTCAAACTGAACCACGGACGCCGCCGACCGGAAAGCGCCAATGGACGGGCAATGGACGCCACTAGTTCATCACTCGACAGGGCACTCGGCTGCACGGGCATATGAAACATAAGGGAATGGAGATATGTTTTATATGCAGCAATCTTGCGCCGACTCCGCGGGATCAGCACAGCCATTGATGTGGCTGACGCTGTCGAAACACATGCACATTTTTTATTTTACTCGTGAAATTATATATATAAAAAGTTTTAGGTGTCAAAACAGTTTACAGCTGACTGCCACGTGTCCGTGTCCGAGTATGTCTCCACCTCACGTTCCCCCACGAGTCTCTAAACGTCGTTTGATTGGCCGGAATAAAATAAATACCTGCCGAAAAGTTTGACACACCGAATCTCGTTACAAAATTTTTGGCCCGTGTGTGTGCGTCGTCATCGGCTGCACGGTTGCGGCGCTCGGTGCAGCAGTGGTCCATTGCCGGATTGAAGTCAACTGAACCTGGACGGCAACTTCATCATAGCCACAACCGAGCACACCCGAGTGAGTTGTCATATGGGGCACGGAGATTAAATCGAAATCGGCTCATCAGACGTGCACCTTTAATCTGCTGACGGTCGCAACAAATCGAACATGCAGTGGCACAGTTCAGACTTAATCCCCTATGTGCCATGGCTCCGAAGCCTCTGCATCACTCGGCCCTGTCTACTCAGTGATAGTCGAAGAGTATTTGCATCAGCCTTTTTGTTGCTCTTGTTACGGTGTCAGGTTTGCGAATGTGCGCCAATTTCTGGGGTGCAGTGCCCCTCTGGCTGTACTTGCAACGGCGGTGCTGTGCTTTCGTGCAACCTAGACGCAGCAACCACCACTTCGCTGTGAGTTACGGAGGGCTCTGTCGTGAGCGTTCGGTCGGTGTGCCTGTACACGTACACTCAAGCTCTACACCATCTCAGCTGCCGCATTGTCACTCAGCAGAACATCATGATCATGAGAGTCATCAAGTTCGTCACTCATCAGCTGTTCCGCAGTTCTCAAATCAGTTCAGTAATGTTTCTCAAGTTCACTGGCATTGCACTCTCATATCACTGACCTTTCACCTCCCGCCGGTCATCCGGCATCTGCCGTGGTGTTTGATTCGCACCGCAGGGTTTGGGAAGGAAATGAACTTACTTCGTTAGCCAGTGGGATTTTCGACGGGCTCACCAATTTAAACGTTCTGTGAGTTGCCCAGTAATTGAGCATGCCAGATGCTAATCGTGAATTAAGTGCAGTTCGATTCCTTGCTGTTTTGTTGCAATGTCACCGGACTGACAATTGACTAGAGAGTTCGCCGGGCCCAACAATTGGAAGTCGACCTTCAAACGGCTATACTAATCTGCCATGAGGCGCGAAACTGTCGCATGTCAAAACATTCCATAGGACTAGTTACTTACTTGAAGCCCCGGCTTGGCTCTGCAGTTTACTCAATAACAACCACATCACAACGCTTCCGAACGGGATCTTCGACGATCTGGGTGCGGTTGTCATCCTGTGAGTGGCGGAATTGATTGAGGACACCGTAACAGACTGATGCGTTACCAGCCTGTAGCAGTACGACTCACTCTGCGCTGACTTCAAATAGCTACAATACTTTCTTTTATTCCTGAGCCGCGTATTATACTGACTGTTACTTTAGTAATGCACTTACGTTGCTTTTCAAAGCTATATCGATTACACTTTTGTGCATATGCAGGTCAGTCTGACAAACTAACAGTGATTGCAAGTTCTCTAATCATCTACTCTAATCACGAGAGTTTTTCTCCCTCCCTTCTCACCTTTTTATCCGATCCATTTTGATATCTCCACATGGATACTGCAGTGACCTCAGCTACAACAACATAGCTACAATTCCAAGCGGGATATTCGATAAGCTGTCTGCGCTTACTACCCTGTGAGTAATACCCTCTAATCACCGTCACAGAATCATCAGCTAAACTGCCTCTAAATGTGTTCATCAGTTAAGTTCTGCCGATCGAGAGAATGAATAGATGTACGGCAGTTTGTGACTATTTAAGAATACTAACAGTACTGATGTCACCCATTACTTGACAGCAGCTGTCAGTATGCAAAATCACAGCAACTGAAGGCGGATAGAAGTCAGACTTATGTCGTTTACTTACTGTTATTCGAATCCATGGCAACATTCCCGCACATTCGGTGCAGCAATTTCCACAACAACCAGCTTGTAACACTTCCAAGTGACGGGATGTTGGACAATCTTACGGAGCTTACTACCCTGTGAGTAATAGCTGTTCAGTTATGTAAAGCAGTTGTATGTGTCATTCAATTGTCAGTGGAGTTTACTTACTGCCAGTGTCAGTGTCAGTGACTGAGTGTTCCATATTATAGTCTGTATCATACGTCCGTTTTCGGCCGCGGCGTTGGAAATTGTTACTCAGTCTATTGATCACCGGCTGCATCTGTTGTGTCAGTACTGGCGATCATGTTGACTTCTTACAGAGTGTCTGAGTGATATCTCGCCGTTTCTGGAACCGTAACGGTGTTAATTCCGTCCCCACTGTCATGCCGTGGGACCAGAATGTCTCATCATTCAGTCACGTACTGCTCTGTCAGTTACTCTTGCCAGTGTTTCAATTGCGGCCACTAAGTCTGCATGACTCGAGGCTAACCACTGTTTTAATACCGACTCCAGACCTTTACTATTATAATTCTAATCGACTGACTGTACTCTAACGGCCCATGATCATGAACCTTGACATGTGATGAATCTTATGCAGTTCCCTCAACAATAACTTCCTTTCGACACTTCCAAGCGGGATATTTGACAATCTTTTTGAGCTGAAGACTCTGTGAGTGAGAAGAACCGTTTAACTGCAATTTGAGGACTGGCCACCAGAGTTGCCGGTATTGGTTTCAATTTGTGCTTCTAGCCCATATTTGGTTTAAAGATTCCATTAATGTTGCAACAACACCAGTTGAGACGTCGAGTGCGCCTGCATGCATTCCAATTCTGACGATACTAACAGCCACTGCAGTAACTACTGTTCTGCCAGAGTTTTGACTAGAGTAAGGTACCCCGGCGACAGATGGCAACTGAATTAATTAACACTGACCATTTGTCGTGCTCTTAATTGTGCAGTTTAATCCATGACAATCAGATCGTGACGCTTTCAAGCGGGATATTCGACAATCTCATCCGGCTTACTACCCTGTGAGTGGCAGATCCGATTGACAGCCGATTGCACGGATTGAGTACAGTAGTGTGCATGTTCACTCCTTCATTTGGTGTCATGGATGCGTTTACTACTTAATTTCAATAGTGTGAAGTTCAAACAGACCTTGGTTTGCTGGCAGTTTGCATTCTGATTTTAAAACCTCACTTAAAGACTGCCACTGCGACTGCAGTCCGCGACTGCAATCTTCAAACCCTTTTGACTGGCCTGCACTACTGTACAGTGGCAGTCTGTGTCGGCCGCGAATCCACTGGCCGCAGACAATTGTCACTAACGCCCTTAACCTGTTGAATTACTCTCTGCAGTTACCTCAATAACAACAACATCGGAACACTTCCCAGCGGAATATTCGATAAGCTCATGCTACTGCAGACCCTGTGAGTGGATTGACTGCACTGTGTGACTTTTGCCTGTCGGCATCGGCTGTCAATTTGCTTACTATTAGATTATGGACAAAAGGCTTGCGTTCGTATGCTCAGTGGCTAAAATATTTAACGTCGGCTCCACATGCCGAATATGTAGATGACTCGTTGCCGGACTCAACCCGTTACCGAAATCACTGCATGCGCATGTCATGTCACTCCCTCATCAACTGAACCACAACGGATTCACGGCATTGACATTAGTGACTGTTAGTGCATCTTGACTCGGTTGTGTCATGTATTAATACTCGCTCGACTTTCTTGGTCGTTATGCGGCACTTACTCTGCAGTTCACTGTATGGCAACGGAATAGTGACACTTCCAAGCGGGATATTCGATAATCTTAGTGCGCTGCATACCCTGTGAGTGAGCAAGTGCGCATCATTTCCATCAGCTGAGTCGAATGATATCAGTGGTCGACTCTCGAGTGACAGTCTCTCAGCATCTGCAGCCGTGAATTGAAATGACTGTCATGTGTCTATGTGCACTCGTCTGAACTCGGTAAAGCCCGACCCCATTACTGTTAGAATTTATTATTATTATTTGCGAATCCAGACTGATTGAATTTTTTGCATTTCGGACCGTTTTCGGGTAATTATGATAATGCAGCTTACTTAACGACAACCTAATCGAAACACTTTCAAGCGGGATGTTTGACAAACTCGTAATGCTGCGGACCCTGTGAGTGCCGTGTCAATATTAGATTTTAACCACATGACCATTACGGTACTGTTGAGTCACCTTGACTGACGACTCTGAATCGGCTTACATGCCGTTTTCAGTACATTATTTTACCGTCTGATTCAGACGACATGAGTGTCTCCGTCATGACAACACGGCACCTGTCCACTGACCTATTATAATGGGGTTGATTTCAAATTTCACTAAATTACTCTACAGTTACCTCAATGACAACCAAATTGTGGCACTTCCAAGCGGTATATTCGACAAGCTCGTCGAGCTGGAGACCCTGTGAGTGGGCGAACTTGGCAATACTATTGTACACAGACAATTGTTATACTGGGACTGAATAATTATGACATTTAATCGGTCAGGAATGATATGCAATTCATTTGAATCGATGTCCTCCGTGACCGACTATAGTAATTATTATAGATCGTCAGTCGCCTTATAATATTGTCACGGACGATCGGGCATAACTGAGTTTAAGTTACTTTTCCTACCGCCTACGGCTAGACATTCACACTGGCCTCGTCTTGACTGTCACTCTCACCGTCACCATGCACTCCCCGGCCCGATTGGAATCCTGATGAACTGTCCCGACCAACAAATGATCTTTACTCTGCAGCTATCTCAATGACAACCAGATGGTGACACTTTGATTCCGAGTGGAATATTCGACACACTGGCGTTTATCGAGGTTGTTGGGAGACATGTGAGTGGCTTTATTGTCGGTATAATATAATATAGGACGGGTAACATTTGTAGAATTGTGAAATCAATGTGGACCACTTTGTCTACTGTCATAGTCCGACTCACATCTTTCCAAATACCAAATGCATGCTAAATGTATAATACGCTTGGTGCCATGCCGCCCCTTATAACCGTGGCAGCCCTACGGAATCGATGTCTATGCGGAGCCGTCTGTGTCGAGCGCCCTATACATTCACGACAGTCGTGACTGTACCTGCCACATATTGTTCCGATCCGATTGCATTGCGCTATGTGAGGCCCGGCCGGCCGGGATGCCAGTGAGGCCACACATGCTCAAAGGAGACAGGTCATCCAGGGCCGGATCGGCTTTAATTCTACATTGCCCCGTCAGTTCTGTCCCCTGACCGCACGGCAGAAGCTTAGGGCTGCGATTACTGCTGTACACGTCGATTTTCTTAATTGTTACCGGTTATATAGAGTTCACCTTGTCATCTCTTTACTGTTGTCCAGAGGCTCACTTCCACTTCCATTTCAAGTGGACTCATTCTGTGGCCATGTGACATGGGGGGGGGGGGGGGGGAATCGATCCCAATTAATGAAAAGATTCAGCGTGCAAATGGTGTGCAGTGCGTTCATCATGGATAGACAGGTAATCAGCAGTTAATATGTACAGTAGCCACATGAGCAACACATTAGGCTTGAGTTGCAATCCACGCATAAATATCGTTCGAGTGGCCACTTCAACTGTTGGGGCACGCTTTGCTGCACGACCAACGCATCCTCTCCCTGTTTGAGGACGCGAGGGAAACGCCCCGCGATGTGACTCGCCACACTTCGCCCGCCACAGAAAGTAGGGAGGCTGCATTCGGATCGGCGTCAACATCGACCGTCGTTGTTGGAAGGAGATTATCTATTCTCGCATTGGAGGCGTCTGTCACTGCAAAGGTGGCACCGTAGTCACGCGACTCAGTCACAAGGCCGGTGGACTTGTTGCGCACGTACAGTACAACAGCGGACGGGTCCTTCCCAACACCGACGAATTCATCGTTTGCGCCGAGCGTGAAAAGCTCTGAGTTTGTATGTTGTAATTGTGATTGAAAGCGACGGAAAAATAAAGGAACGAGGTTAGAGGGAGTGTGCACATAGGCAATTTTTAACCTGTTGCTTGCTGCTAATACTAATGCACGCCAAGGGCACCGACTCTCAGCACCGGCACGTGAGGATGGCAAGGACCGCACACGCAACCCACCACGCACACCGTCCAGCCGATTGTTTGTGATGTGACACGCCGTTTGGAAGCACAAGACTACGTATTTTGTTGCCGGGTGCGCCGTGATCGACGGCGATGCGGGATCCACGCCCGTCCGTGCGCACACATACTGCGCTGTGGGAATGTCCACAGTTGTGTTTGGCAACTTTGCACTGTCGGGGATAAAGCAGGTGGTCGGGCTGTGCGATGCGCATGTGTCCGTACACGTCGCATCGATGCTCCATTGGAACCCACTCTCGATCGTATTCAGCATCATGCCGTCACGCTCAAACTTGCCGTCAGGAAACCCCTTGTAAGTGTTGGCGTAGAGAGCAATGTCGACCATGCGCACGTACAACATCTTTCCATCAAACATCCACGCGGGTCCCGGCGCACTGGCAGGCGCACAAAGAAGAAAATCCCACGTCTCACCGCATGGACGCGAGTCGGCCTCAGAGAGCTCCTCTGGGCGCATAAGTTCTTCCAGGGAGTTCACTCGCCGCACGGGGTATACGACTGGATCCGGCCACACGTAGTACTTTTGCAGAATGGTCACATTAATAACCGCGGTCGACGGATACGGAATGGCAAGAACAACAAAATTGTTCTTTGGAATCTGTATAGTATCAATACGCACAGTGGTCGGGGACCCGCCGAACAGGCGCATAACCCACACGGCGTTACTGATGCCCGTCGTGGTCGGATTCTTTGTGAGAATGAGGCGGGTGCTGTCAGGACTGCTCCCGAGGGACATGTACCCAATGTGGCGGTGCGATTCAAACAGCCCTTCCTCTGCATTCGTGCGCGTGATGCCGGGCATGATGATCTCCATCGATGCAATGTCACGAGACCCCTTGTCGCAGAGCCACAGATCCCAGTCGGCGTCCTTAACGCACGTCGAATCGTAATTAAACCACGACTGATGAGACCCAATAATTGTTGGTCGTCCACGCATAGACATGGACCCGTCATAGTCGATGATGTTGTACATCCACGAGGAGCCCGTCGGGACGTCGGCTATGGCGAGAATGCCTTTGCGGCCGCAGTTTTCGTAGCGTATGTTCTTTGCCGCGTTGATTCCTTGCGGTTTATATGTGTCGCTGTGCGTCATGCCTAGAATGACGACATCGCCGAGGTCGTAATTGTAGTTACGAAATGTAACGTTGTTCAGCATGGTGGCGACCCACGTGTCGTAATATTGGAACTGTTTGCGTGCGTGTGTGTGTGTGTGTATGTGCATGATGAGATGAGATGGGCGAGATTGAATATGTTTAGCATACGTATCGATGACGGGCATTCAAACATTGCGCATTGCGCATCTAAACACAAGCACAATGACGAATGACAGGGGTGGACTCCAACACACAGACATAGGCAACACTGACACAGTCATCCATACAATGACTCAGCCACACATTTTCATAGTCATACACTATATGCACAGGCACACAATGTGCACAGGCACACACACACACTGGTCACCCACCCCCTCCCTCGCGCCGATGTGCAGGTCAACAATCTCGCTGTTTGGCGTTCGACCGTTAGACAGGGCACGGTGGAGATACGCCTGCCCAAACAGCACCGCACTCCGCTTGATGTCATGCGCCTCAAACGAGTGCACCTCCACATTGTCGCCCCAGTGGTTGATTCCAATCGTGCACAGCGCAACCGCAGTGTTCGTGAACTTCATAAATACTTGGCGCCCGCTATCGTCGAATGTCTGCCGCGAATTTCGTCCCGTAAAATACTCAAGAAGTCCATCGCTGCTGCGCGTATACAGGCTTCCGCCCACGTACACACACCCGGCCTGCCACCACTGCCCCGACGCAGAATGTGCAGTGTTGCCATCAAAGGCTAGAATATTTCGATTCAGCGGATTTCGGAGGGTTTCGGAGAAGTCGAGATCTTTGTGGGCGCCGATTGGACGCGGAAGATTCGGAAAAGCATATCCGGTCCACCCTCCGCTCGCCGCATTCCCAACAAAGCGGTTCATAGCGTTTGTAATGTAAAAGGCGCCCGCCGCAGTATCCGCGGGATTGCGGAGTTCGTCGCTCTCCACAAAGACCTCGCCAGTCTGGCCCCATCCAGCGGCGGCGCGGAATATGGTGTGGATAAATGCGCCCAGATTGAACTCAAACACGTTATTTTCTTCGACGCCGTCCTCGAGATAGTAGCAGTGGCCCTGCACGTCAAAGGCAACGTTGCGTGCGACTGTCGCATTGTCTGTTCCATGCACAACAACGCATCGAAAGAACGACTGCACAACTGCGCAGTCCCGCACAAACGAGTCCGGACTCGCACCGAGCACATGAAAGTGAAAAGGGTACCTTGCGAGCACATTTTTTTGGCCCATTCTCACTGCAGCGACCCCCGAGAAGCGTCCAATGCCGTGTTGCGCAACCATGACGTGCCCACCAAATGACGTCGCCACAGAGTCCGCCTCGTTGCCAAGCACCCGGATGCGGCGGGAGAGAAGGCCAACCTCGGCCTGGTATTCTCTGCCGGCGTAATGCACAAAGGCGAGTGCCTGCGTGAGTGCAACAGTTGTCCCCGCTGCGTCCACGCCAGCCACAGTAACCACCTCGTTTTGGTCGGTTTCGTAGTCGCGAAAGATGGTAGTGACAACAACAATCTGCTGGCCAGCTTCCCAGTTGACAGGCTCCTGCAGTGTGATTTGCATATCGCCTGGATATGTCGTCTTGGCAAGACGAGCCCACGTATAGTACTCCTTTCCGTGCAGATCGATGGTTCCTCCCAGCGCAACGATTCCCTTTGAGGTCTTGACGTCGTGCGTGGCAAGCACTTCTTCCTTGTTGCCGTGCAGCACAATGTCGATGCGCGAGTACAGGCGGCAAGTTGGAGACCCCGCTTGCAGCTTCCCATACACGACAATGTTGTGCGCTTCGAGCGTTATGTCTCCGTCGTCGAACACGAGGGCGCTTGTTGCAGGAATCACAATGTCCTTAAAGACGATGCCCGCGGAAATGGAGCACGAGCGGATCAGGACGATCGTGTTGGCGGGAAGCGTCACTGAACCACCCGCGGCAGGCAGCGCCTCAGGCCCTCCCCACGTGACCGCATCATGCCACAGCTTCACATCCGGAGACAGGTGTGGGCAGTTTGTGCGCGGCGGAATCGACGTGGAAAGATGCGGCATGACAGGGATGGTGGCGACCTCGTGTTCGGTCACGTGGTGCGAGGGGACGTCCGCCAGTGTAACAGGGGGCTCGGTAAGCGTAAGGTTGCCGAAATACAATTGGTTTCCCCACCACGACGGCCAGCTGTCATACGACACGTGGAGGAGGAGACGGCATCCGATGCACGTGTCCTTCAGGTAAAATGCGGCAGATTGGAGCGTCCACTTGTCCGTTTTCGACGTGAACACAAGCGACTGCTGGGCATCGCCTCCAGGGGCTGAGATGAGTTGCGCGCTTTGGAAGTTGCCGTAGAAAGGCTTGCCGTTCAGAGTGGCTAAATCGACACCGACAGAAGATGCGATGCTTGCACGTATGGTCAGCGATGGAAAGCGAGTGCTGTTATTCTCCACAGAGTTGGACTTGTGCTGGCGGTGCCAAAAGCTCAGCGTGTATGGCTTCTGCGCGGATCCCGCGTGGGAGTACAGAGTGGGCAGTGTGTCCAGTTGGACAATCCACACTACGCCACCGCGTGACGGGATGTTGTCGCCGCTCGCAATCGTCGTGGAGAAGTATCCGGGCTTGCCAATGTTCGCATCATCCGCCGCTTTCGTAACGTCCGTCGCGCTTGTTTCGTTGTATTGAAGCGGCGAGTAAGTCAGACAGCTGTTTTCATCGAAGCACCAATCAGGGACTATCTTGAGTTTCGAGGCATCCCCAAACGAGTGCGTCTTGACGGGCGTTGTGGTCGATTGTGCGGGAACCGTGCCTCTATTTGTCTTGTCTTCCGTCGCCGTCACACATTGAGGCCCAGCCGGAGTCACAGCGCTTGCGATGGGTATGAAAGTAGTCGCAATCACGAACAGTGCGAGGACAATGACGTCGGGGCGAGCACGAGCAAAGCGTCCTTGTGTTGTTCGAAAAATGCGCCGTGAAAGTACGGCCAGAATTGATGCCATCTTTAATCGGATTCCGATTCGATCATTGAATTCTTCGGTATCTCTCCAAGAAAGAGGATGATGCAAGCGATGAGATTGAAGGATGATCACGCAGGGGTGGTTGTGTTGGTACGGCACCGTTGCCAAGTACAGCCGTTCGTCAATCTCTCAAACACAACCTCCAAAAAACTGCTACCACTGATAAGCTACTTTAGGGCATTATTATATATATATATATATTATATATATATATATAATGCATAAAGATGCATGAAGGAAGAGAGGCACAGCACACCCTGAGCAACAGCAATACCGCCAAGGAACAAGTGCATGCATCGAGGGGCTTTTGCACGCCCACGGAACTTGGCGAGTGGCTTCACCTTCTCAAAAAGGAAAGTCGCCCGACTGCTTTTGGGGAATTCGAATTGGATGACGCACGACGGAGCAAAAATTTGCCAAAATAAGCCACACTCAAAAACCGCACTCTGAATTCGGCAATGGGCGGTGCATTTACATAACGAGCCGAGTCAAGGGTACGGGTCAGTACCCTTGCCTGGCGAGAGTTCATACCGATTCATGTTTGCATTTGACCGGTTGTGACTCTTTTCCTCCAAAACAGGCAACTTCTCCGCCACCAGGTGACGGACGCTCATCCATTCGACGTGCCTTCGGGCAGCGCACCGTGACCCGGCACTGGCAACGGCTGCAGTCTGAAATGGAACTGATGTGAGCCCGGAGTTCACTACTGACACAGGACCCTGGCGTTGACTTCCAATCAAGAGGACTCAGTATACCACTTGGGGCTTCCCGGCGCATGCATGACATCGGATGGAGTATCGATATCGGTTGGAATCTATTGACTTTGACTCGACACAGCTGCCGGGCCCGGATGCGTGACGGAGCGATATGGCCTTAGTGTTCAGAAACAGATGCCTCAGGGTCGGCATGCATGCGGAGGCCCATCCGGCAGCGATGACGGCACGGCAGACTCAATGTCATGGCCGCGACACCCAGGCACTTAGTGAGTACTTCCTACCGTTCTGCTGAAGCTCAAATCATGTCTCTCGGCCCGCGCTGGCCTTGCCGATAACTAACCGGTTCGGGCGGTGAATACGATCCTTGCTGACTGATTACTATGCCGGACTCCTGCACGACCCGCGAGTCGCTCCGGCGCCGGCAGTAGTCAGACTCATTTTGAGTACTGAGCGCGGCACCGCAACGCCCGGGCTAACTGACTGAAGCAATTCAACAATCCATTAATAGGCTCAAGAAGGGCGCTGAGTCTGCGACTCGCATTTTCAACCTCGGTTCATGCAGTAACCCATTTGAGTTTGGTGAGGCGCACTAAGACATAATAAGTGTTCCGGCAACTACCCGTTGTCTGGGAGCCTGACTGTCACAGTTCAGTGCTCTGCGGATGCGGTCCGCCGCCACAGCCGGCCGCGTCGGCCGTCCGCGGGCCGCCGGCGGACTGTAACGGCACTGACCTAGGGCTGGGTGGGTTGGGTAGGGTTGGTAGGGTTAAGTTGGGTCCCATTCCCGAGAACTCGCTATTATATTGTTCCATTGTTTGTTGTAATTAAAGCTGATTGACGACGGTGACACCGCGGCGGCCTCATTAAGCGTGCACTGCGTGACGGGGCGGCGCACAATCCGGCTTTGATACCGTGCATGCACTGGATGGATACGCTAGCTACCCGCCGCAGCAGTCACAGCGGTCCGGCGGCGGCGCGGCCGTTAGAACAATCCTGGCATTTAGTATGTCAGCGGGACCCGAAAGACTCCGAACATCCGACTGACTTCTACTTCTTGAACTGCCTGCAGTGACTGACCATCACTGACTGTTTCAGACTACTTCGTACGCGTCCTCTGCATGCCCCGGAGACTCAGAGTGGCTTGCTTCCTGAACTCAGAAGATTCCTTTAATTGGACGGATCAGAAATGCCGTCTCTAACAGGAACTCTAGTGTTGGTGCTGGCACTGTTGACGCTTGTCCGTGTCAGCCTCTGTGCCGACACCGGCGCATGCTCCATTCCCGATCATGATGTGAATGGCGGTGAGTGATTGCACCGCACAGTCGCTGAAGCCATCGCAGCCATGCCGTCTTCCATACAAAAACTGTTCTTAGTATGTGAGAAACAAGTGCGGCGAGGCACTGTATCAAAACACATTAACGACACTGTAAACAGTAATTAAAGATAATTATATGATCTGCCAGTGGCTGTCTTGATTAAGTGCCGTGTCTCTTTCGTCTCTTTCATTCATGGGTCCGCCCTCACGTTTGCATACCGACAGAGCCAACTCACCAGTCGACAGCAACAGCCAGTGAAGATGGCGTCCCCTCTGCCGAACAAGACCGCGTTGTCAGCCGTGATCGTGAGGACGCACATGCCATTCTCGTTGCGGCTTTCCACACAAAGCCGGACTTAACGGAGTGCAGCAGGAATGACCTCGACGACAAGCAGGAGGCATCTCGGAAGGCAGCGTGCATCGCAGCATGTGAAGCGAACTTCACAAGCAGCATGCAGAAAGCGGGCTTATGGGCGGTTGGTGGGGGAGCTGCGGCCGGTCTCGCTGCCTTCGCCATTGGGCCGGCACTCGCGGCCATCGGTTTTACGACGGGTGGAGTGGCTGGAGGGTCGATTGCAGCGTATGTGCAGTCCCATTTCTACGGAGGCTATGCTGCAGGAATTTTTTCTTATGTTCAGGGATTGGGTGCCGTCGGTGGTGTGACTACTTTAGCAAAAGCGTTGTACATAGCTTTCGGTACTTTCTCGGGGCTAGCATCGGAGTCAATGTCCTTTGCAACCTTTGTTGTTGGCGAAAGATGCGAGCAAGAATGTCGGTGCATTGCCTGATGTCATGGCAACATTGCCGCACTCAGTCTGTTACTGCAGCGTGCGTGCCCGATACAGAATGATCAAAAAAAATAAAAACAACAAAACACAACACCGCATTCAAGTAATCAGCGCTGACAACACAAGAGATTGAGTTTTCCAACCCTGTGAGGGACAATATATTGGGAATGGGTTGATGTGGGAGATGTATATGCGTTCTTAGCACTGAAACCCAAAGTGTGGAAAAGAGCATCTGAATGCATACTCTCACCCCCAAAGTGTGGAAAAGAGCATCTGAACGCACGCGCTCACCCATTCCAACCCCCGCCTCTGTCGATCAATTAAACAGACACGTCACATCCCTCAAATAAAGAACGCACAGGGTGAACGCAAAAGCCCAATCTAATTAACAATAATCACAACAACAACAACAACAACAACAACAATGATCGGAAAAACTCATTCGTCGATGGGACCAATGGCATCTGCAAGAGTGCGTGTGCGCTGTCGTACTTCAGCGTCCATGGCTGCATACAGTGCATGGCATCCATTCGTGGCAAGATCAAGCACCTCCTCGATCGTATCCGCATGTGTGCGGCCGTCCATCTGTGTGGCATTCGTGTTTGTGCGAACCAATAGACGTGTGAGCGTTGCGAACGGAGTACCGGCATTCACGGTGTGTGTGTGTGTGTGTATCTGTGTATGCACGTTGCATTTGTGCACGTTTTTGATTTCACTTTGTGTATGTTTTCAACGTTTGCAATTCTCATTTGACCGAATCACGAACCTCCAACGCAACAATCCGGCCCGATTTCGGCATTACTGCGGCAGTGACCTCGGGTCCATTCGCAGAGTCCTCAATATAATTCAAGTCTGCAACGAAGAATGCGCACATAACATGTTAGCAACGCGTCATACAAGTCATATAAGAGTCATACAAAAAGTTTCATACAAGAGTATGTGCGTGCAAGCAAGCGTATGGCAATGTGTATACGAGTGGTTGTGTGCTGTGTGTGTGTATGTGAAGGGTGTGTGTATGTGAAGGGTGTGTGTGTGTGTGTGTGTGTGTGTGTGTGTGTGTGTGTGTGTGTGTGTGTGTGTGTGTGTGCATGTGTCCGGGTGATTGCGTGCTGTGTGTGTGTATGTGAAGGGTGTGTGTATGTGAAGGGTGTGTGAGTGTGTGTATTTGAAGGGTGCTTTCAAATTGCACAACCACATAAAACCAAGATAATCACCCCATATGGACACGTGCTATTGCCCACAGCCGATGCAAACGGACGAAAACTCACCAAGTACTGGCGTCATGTCTATTCTCCCTGCGGTGCACGCGCACACATAATCTCTCATGGGAATTCCAGCGTCCATTATTGCGAGTGTTGCCGCGTTGATTGATGCGGCATGAACGCCTGGCGTAACATTGTGTGCGTGTGAATGTATGTGCGTGTGTATGTGTGCGTGTGTGTGTGTGCATGTGTGTGGGTATGTGTGCGTGTGTGTGTGTGTGTGTGTGTGTGTG
>CALSCR010002821.1:0-20377 GCA_943704495.1 Pigoraptor chileana | reverse complement strand
ACACACACACACACACACACACACACACACACACACACACACACACACACACACACACACACACGCACACGCACAAGCATCTTTTCTCTTTGCGCCCTCTCCTCAGCAGCAGTTCCCCACCCCCGCGCATCCACTATCGGTCCCGTTAAATAGACGCCAATCTGCTTTTGTTCAAACTTCTTCACCGACTGCCCCGACGACGACCATCTCGGACTAAAGGACAAAGATGTATGCACGCATCATTCTCATCGCTGCCCTTGTGGCCGCCGCAAGCGCGTTCCCCGCATGGAGGGACGGCGCTGATGGCGAGGGCACCAACTGGGCCGGTGAGTGATCTTGCCTAATGTTGCATTGCCAATGATTGATGGCGTCCTTGATTGCTTGATTTCGTCATGCTGACAATTTTTTTTGCGGTTTCATTATTCTCCCAAACTTTCTCGTTTGCAGTCCTCGTCGCCGGAAGCAACGGCTATTACAGTGAGTATCTCCCTTTCAGCTTGATCCGAGTGATGCTTCGAATGCTTCATGCACGTGTGTGTACTCTGACTTTTCAGCCAATGTGTACTTACTATCCAAATTTTCGATCTTGCATTTTAGACTACCGCCACCAGGCTGACATCTACCACGCCTACCAGATCCTGAAGAAGAACGGCTACCCCGACTCGAACATCATCCTGTTCCACTACGACGACATTGCCAACAACGACGCGTGAGTATTTACACCATTATAACCTGTCCAGAAGCGTTTGTATTTCATTTCAACTCTTCCTCACTCACCGAATTCTTTCGCGTACGATTTACAGTAACCCCCAGAAGGGCGTTGTCATCAACAAGTCTGGCGGCCCCAACAACTATGTGAACATCCCCAAGGATGCCTACACTGGCGACCTCGTCACCCCCGACAACTTCCTCAAGGTGATCAAGGGCGACTTCGCTGGCCTCAAGGGAATCGGCAGCGGCAAGGCCCTCAACAGCACCGCCAAGGACAACGTCTTCATCAACTTCTCCGACCACGGCGCAACTGGCCTCATTGCCTTCCCCAGCAGCTACCTGTATGCCAAGGATCTGATTGATGCCATCAACTATATGCACACGAACAACATGTACAAGCAGCTCGTCCTCTACATTGAGGCCTGCGAGTCTGGATCCATGTTCGAGAACCTCCTCCCCACCGGCATCAACGCCTTCGCCACCACCGCATCGAACGCCGAGGAGTCATCGTACGCATGCTACTATGATGACACTTTCCAGACGTACCTCGGTGACGTTTACTCTGTCAACTGGATGGAGAACTCTGACTCTACCGACATCACCACCGAGACGCTCCAGCAGCAGTTCCTCTTTGTCCAGAACGAGACGACAACGAGCCACGTGATGGAGTATGGCGAGCTCGACTGGACCACTGAGCCCGTGAGCACCTTCCTTGCCTTCCCCAAGGCGAAGGTCCCCGCCCCCGCACCCAAGATGCCCTCCCGCCACCCCCGCGTGAGTGTCTGCGTGCAGATGTGTCTTCTGTTCTGTGATGTGGTGTGTGTGCGTGTTGGCAACGTCCGCTGTCGTATTAACCGTTGATAAACATTTAATGTCCGCAGATGGATGCCGTCGACTCGCGCGACGTTGTCCTCGAGACGCTCAAGCGCCGCCTTGCCGGTGTCGCCAACGAGGACGAGGCCCGCGCCATTGAGGTTGAGATCCAGGCGGAGAACCAGCGCCGCATGGAGCACGATGTTGCGTTCAACCGCGTCATGTCGAACCTCGTTGGACATGCCAAGGTCACGCAGATGTATGCCACCCGCTCTGTCCCCCGCGACTTTGACTGCCTCCGCAACGTCCTCGAGCACTTTGAGACCACCTGCTTCAAGCTCAGCGACTACAGCCTCAAATACGGTATGTTGGTGTTTTGAGCGCATGGCATAGTTTATGTTGCGAATATGACTTTGCCCGTGTTTTCACTTATTGTTTTTTCGCAAGCAGTGGGATCTGGCACTCATACTCGTTTCCTCTGTTTTATTTTTTTCTCTCCTTCCCTGTCTCTCTCTCTCTCTCTCTCTCTCTCTCTCTCCCTCTCCCTCTGTTGCGTAGTGTACTCGCTTGTCAACCTCTGCGAGGCTGGATTCGCTGTCGACTCGATCAAGCAGGCAATTGTGAACGCCTGCTAAATTCGAGGAATGGAATTTGGGGAGTGACATGCGAGGGAGGGCATACCTGCCTATTGCACGAAATCCTCCATTGACCATCACTGTACAGAAATTGCACTGAATATAAATAAGCTCTTCCGTTTCCACGCAACAAGAAAAACCACAATCAAATGTTGGGAGAACAGGATGAAAATTTGAATCAGAATAGTTACAAATAGCATCGCATTAATATCTATTTTCTTCTTTGCAGGATGAGTTGTGAGGCCCAAATAGCTGTATTTGCTAATGTATTGATGCTCTGCTTCCTTCCACGAACGACATTCCCAAAACGCATTTTACGATGACAAACCGCATAGCGTGGGATGCGGCACATAGAAACAGCAGTGAAAGCAGACGAAAGAAAATTCCAAACGGAAACAAACGAGAAAACACATATCGAATCGGAAGATCTATGCGTTGCCTTCCGCAACAACATCGACAGTATCTTGGACAACCGAGTCGATCGACTGCTTGGATGGGACTGGAGCCACCAAGCTCACAACCTCTGTCGCTGCAATGTCTTCCACTTGCTGTTTCGGAGGCACAACGGACTCGACAGATGTCGTCAGGAAAGTTGATGATTGTTCCTTGCAATTGGCTGCAAGGTCGTACTGAACATTGGCGAGTAGATTGATGCCGAAAAGGTCCCGCGCGATGCGAAGAGACAAAGAGATAGCATGATAGGCAACAACTGCGAACGCAGTCGCACCCGCTGCGGCGACGACACACCCGCAGACCACGGCCGTCAGAAAGAGGAGAGCGCCCAGCAAGAGAGATGACTCAACGATAATAAACGTTATTGCAGCGCCAATGAGCGTCGCAAGAACGAATCCGAAAAAACACGCAAAAGGAAATGCGGTAAACGCCCCCAAGATGCAGAGGTAGGTCGTTAGCACAGGATGGTCGACGACAAACGAGTTTACGGCCCGAACCACGTCATCGCTCGCGAGGCGTTGCACATACGGGCGGAAAACAGGAAGCGCGGCAATAGCGGCGGCACGAACTGGCTGAAGCGCAGGATGCTCGTGTAACTTGGTGGCACGGACGCGCTCTATGCACGTCTTCACTCCGACAATAAGAGTCATGGTTGGATGTTCGCCGTCTTGCAAAGTTTGTTCAAAGGATGGGATGAAACGTTTCTGAGTCGAATTTTAAACTTGATTTTCAACAACTCATAAATCAATTATTTAACGGCAGCTATTGTTCACCCATACCAGATGGTGTGTGTGTTGTGTGCGCGCGTGTGCGTGTATAATGTGTGTTGTTAGCACAGTTTTTTTGTTGGTGAAGGTATGCTTAGTCAGATTGGTCGTCCGCCGGTCAAGTCCTCGTGTCACAACCAACCCTGATTGTTGAATGACGCCAGTGCTTGCGCGTAAATTAACTCTTGTCACGTGATAAGAGTAAATCCCGTGTAAATTCTCTTGAACTTGCGAAGTGAAACATTCCAAAAACGAAGAAACCCAACCCCATTCCAATCTTATATTGGATTCTGCGACGATTTTATAGCCATGAATTAGAAAATCTTCAAATAAACAGTGCCGATGCCAAACATTTATAGGGTGCGCAATTGAAGTATGTTTTTTGAACGAATCGGCGCAGTTTATGACTTTGCTTCTGAGTGGTGACGGAGCGCGCAAAATTCACACAGACTCACTACGGATCAGAGTGGAGTAAAATCCTCCCAATTGCAAGTCTTTGTTTTTTTTTCTCCACTTTATCATCCACTTGCTGTATTTTCCACACAATGCCAAATAGGCTACAGTGCTGAAAGTCTGCACTTTTTCTCTTGCAACTTGGAAATTTCAGTGAATTTGCACTTAGTGGGTTCTGTGACTTTCCGCTCGAACCAAGAAGTTGCCTTTGTTTGTGTCTTTTTACTTTTGAACGTGCGTGCGTCATCGATTCTCTGCGCATTCGTCTTCCTTCCGTTTTTTTCACGTTTGTTTCCATCAATAAGTGGTCCAAGCGGGCTAAAAGAGACACCCCAACATACCAGCGCTGTAAGCGAGGGAACTGGTGGAGTCTGTCAACCTGCGTGTGATGATCGGCGACATCCTCGTACAAAGAGAACGGACACGCCCAATTCGACCGCGTTGAAGGTCGACTTTTTCTAGATTTCCACGGTCGATATTGACCAAGAATAGCTTTCTCGTTTAATCTCATTCACTTCGAAAATGACTGAGGTTCAGTCTGCACAGCCTCAGCCTCCTCATATGAGGCGCAGGTCGTCCAGTATGCAGGACATACAAAAGAGGCTTGTTACGGGCGTTGGCGGTCTCAGAATGATTGCTCAGGAGGACGAAGATGCGTCGCCTTTCACCCTTGAGGAACCCCGCTGGATGGATGACATGTCGTTGAATATGTGCTCGTACTGCAAGTCGTCGTTTGGCATATTTAACCGAAGGGTGAGTTTGGGCCAATGTTGGCGTTTTTCCTGGGCAGATCTGCAAATGTAACGGTCATTGCAAAGTGTTTTAAATACCACTGCGCTGCAACATAACTGAGTGTTCAATGGATCCTTGCTAAAGTTGTCGCTTTCGTCTGCTCTTTGTGCTCGCTCCAAAACAATAGCACCACTGCCGCCGGTGTGGTGTGCTTCTCTGTAGCTCTTGCTGCGACACACTAATGCCTCTTCCTCGCCTCGGCTATGTCGATCCCGCCCGGGTTTGCGTGAAGTGCATTCCGACGGCGTCTCGCGAGAGCGAGTTTTTCGATCGTCATCTCAAGCTGCTTCTTAAAGGTGCGTTGTTGTTGCGTATTTGTGTTGATTCGTGGAGGGTGCTTTCCCTGTCAGTCGTGCCGGGAGCGTCAGAGTCGGCAGCTATTGTCATTCTATGGCTATCGCGAGAAGGAAACTGAACACTAGTCGTCTCGCTCTGGTGTGCATATGCAGGGAGCTTCTTTCGTGCCCATCGCGACGGCAAGACAGGCATCGTGAAAATGGTGCTACTTCCCAATCACAGGTCGGTGTGAAGTGTCACTCTCGCATACCTTTTTGATCGTAATATGTTGTCTGTTTTGGGAATACTAACTTGATTTATGGTATTGTAACTTGTCCAGATATCTGAAGGTAGAGGACGCCGAGTCTGGCGAGCCAAACTTCAAGTGCCTTATTGCCGTCGATCGCATAAGCGAAGTGCAAGACGTACGAAAGGAGCCCGATGGTGCAGGTATGTGTTATTTTGCGGTACTTATGTGATTTGTGCGCATGTTTTTTATTTTTGAATCACTTGTTGGGGCTTGAAATATTTATTTTCTTGGAAATATATTTTCCTGCCTCTATTTTTCGCAGGCGTGCGAATCCAGACATTCATCATTGTCGGCGACAACACAAACCTCGAGTTGGAGGCAAAGACACGGGACGAGCGCGTTTCGTTCACTGCGGCACTCAGGGAAGCCCTGAGGCTGCTTCCGCGTGCGTAAATTGCGATGTGTTCATGACGTTGCCACTCTGCTGAACCACCCCACGAGTTTATTTTTGCTGTTCACGGCTATTATGACAGCGCATATAAAGAATAATAACTCTGCTGTTTACTTGTGCTTATATCTATATGTTGCATGTGAGTTATGTGGTTTGAAAAAATGTTATAACGTTGCTTCGTTGCTGTTGTGGAAGCATATAGGAAAGGTAGCCCGGACACAGTATGTCCTAATAAGGTCTACAATTCCCAATAATCCCAAAAAGGTGATTAATCAACACGACTGCCCCATATGGGCATACGGGCGCGCCAGAAAGCGTCTCACACCATCGGGCACTCTGATTGGCCAATGCGACGTTCGACTGAGGGCTGTCGACCAATCGCATGCGAGCGAGTGACTGCCCCGTTCACTTTGTACGATGGCATAGTGAGTCCATACTGTGCCCATACACGCCGTTTGGGACGCCATAGTGAGGGCTTTGTTCCATAGTGAGCCCATAGTGAGACCATAGTGAACAGCCACTCTCTCTCTGTTGACGGGCAAGTGGAGCACGGCACATGTTTGCCGATGTCCTCACTGAGAGAGTCACATACACACACACACACACACACTCTCTCTCTCTCTCTCTCTCTCTCTCTCTCTCTCTCTCTCTCTCTCTCTCTCTCTCTCTCTCTCTCTCTCTCTCCCTCTCTCTCTCTCTCTCCCTCTCTCTCCCACTCTTTCCCGCTCTTTCACGGTACACTGTATCAATCTCATCGGCAACGCAGGCAAGCGCGGCACCAACACGCACGTGTCCTTCCCTTGCTTGGGTTGCGTGGTGTCTCTCTCGCTCAGTCTCCCCACCTGGCAATTGCTTCATGTATGTGGCCATACTCCTTCATTCCATGTCCAACTCTTGTATACTTTTTCCTTACCATATCTCGAGGGGCGCTTGCGATTTCGCTCAAAGTGAGTGAAACACTTCTTTGGTGGCTGCCACCTTCACCGTAATTCACTTGAACTGACTGTGATTACTGTGTGCTGTCCTGACTCTGTGCATGTCTTAATCTTTTACCAGGCTCGAAAATGGTTCTCATTGAGGCGGTTGTCCTCCTCCTGACGGTGGTGTCGGCGTACGCTGCCTACGAGCAGCACTCGCTGTGGCGCAAGCGCAAGAATCTTCCTGGACCCTCTGTCACACCTCCTTTCTTTGGCACAATCTTCCACATGATTAAGCGGCCTTTTGAGTACTATGACATCCAGGAGAAGTACGGACCCATCTCGTGGAACTGCCTCGTCGGAAAGTGAGTGTTCTATTTGTGATCCATACCTTGCAACGAAGTTATTTACATAATGAATTTTGTTTATCTGGATCTTTCTTGTCGGAACTTTGTTTGTTTTCATAACTGTTCCGAAAACAGAAACCCAACCAACAGTCGCACACTTGTACCAAATTCCTTACAGGTTTGTCATCTTTAGCGCTGATCTCGAGGCGACCCGCAAGGTGTTTGCCAACACTGCCGACAGCTTCCGTCTGATCCTCACGCTTGGTGCCAAGCGCATCCTCGGAGACAACAACATTGCCTTCATGAACGGCCCGCCCCACAAGGCCCTCCGAAAGCGTCTTCTCCCCCTCTTCACCCGCAAGGCCCTCCGTGTTTACCTTGAAATCCAGGAGCGCGAGATCCGCGAGCACATTGACCAGTGGCTCCGCATGCCCAAGGTGTGTGCCTTCTATATGTTGGCTTGTGTGTGCACGCAATTCGTTGTTTCAAAGAGTTCCTTTTTTCCATTGCTTCATATCCTCCTTGTGTCGTTTCTGCAAAAATGACATGTGGAAAGAACACGCAAACTAAGTTGAATTTTTTATATGTATAATATAATGTCGTCCCTATGAAATGCAGCCGATCGAGATGCGTCCCCTTGCGCGCGATCTCAACATTGTTACATCGACCAATGTGTTTGTCGGACCCTACATGACCTCAGAGCGCCGCGAGACATTTGCCAAGCTTTACAATGTTATGAACGAGGGCATGCTTGCCTTCCCCCTGAATCTCCCTGGAACGACCCTCTGGCACGCTATCCGTGCACGTGGCAAGATTGTTGAGATCCTCGTCGAGTGTGTGCAGAAGTCGCGCGAGCGCATGACCGGTGGAGAGTCGTCGCAGTGCCTGTTGGACGTGTGGATGGAGGCTGTTGAGAATGACAAGAACAAGGACGGAGAGACTGCTGCTGATCCCGCCGCCGGCGAGGTCGATGGATCTAGCGAGACGACCAAGGAACCCGAGTTTGATGAGACAGACGAAGACATTGCGCTCCACGTTCTTGACTTTCTCTTTGCCAGCCAGGATGCGTCGACGTCGTCGATTGTGTGGACGTGCACGCTTCTTGCAGAGAATCCCGATGTCCTCGAGAAGGTGCGTGAGGAGCAGGCGCGTCTCCGCCCGGACGACGCTCCCTTCAACCCCGAGGAGTGCGACAAGATGGTCTACACTCGCCAGGTGAGCGCCCGTGATGTGTGTGTGTGTGTGAGACACGCGTGTTTACATGTGGGGGACTTAGTGTGTTTTGTATGTGCTACGTGCATTTTCTGTGTTTGTTTAATTTGTCACACAACATACCTTGTCTATAGGACAATAATATTCTTGTGTTTATTACATTATTTCTTAACTTCCTGTTTTGTTTTTTTGGTCGCTGCACAACAACCAAACACAACAAACACAACAAACAGGTCGTTAAGGAGATCCTCCGCTTCCGCCCGCCCGCGACTATGGTCCCCCACATTGCCGTCAAGGACTGCCCCATCAGCAACGACTACTCTGTCCCCGAGGGCACCATTGTGCTCCCCAGCATCTGGGCATCTCACTTTCAGAACTTCACCGACGCACAAAAGTTTGACCCTGAACGCTTTTCTCCCGAGCGCCGCGAGGACGTGACATATGCCAAGAACTTTCTCGCTTTTGGCGCCGGCCCTCACATGTGTCTTGGACGCGAGTATGCGATGAACCACATTATGGCCTTTGTGGGTCTCTGGGCCACCAAGATTGACGCGAAGCGCATTCGCTCCCCCGGATGCGACGACATCATTTTCCTCCCCACGATCTACCCGGCTGACGGCTGCGTCATTGAGATTGCCGCCCACTAAATAGGCAAATGGGATTGTCTCTGAATTCAATTTGTGTGTATAACTACTGTAATGTCTTGTTTTGTCTCTATCACTTCTTGGTCGTCTTCAATGTGTGGACAGTGCCAATTGCCGTCCTCTCACAGTACTGCACATCCCACCCGTCTTGCTTGCGTTTGTTTGTTTGCGCGCAACAAAACAAATTATGCGCACTTTGTTTGTTTTAAATTGTGGTTTGACGCGAGTGAATGTCGTGTGTGTGCATGTGAGCCCTGTCGATGGCTTGCTTTTTATATTCGCCCGCGTCTGTGCTTCTTTGTCCTTTCCTTGTATATTTGCAGCAAGTGTGCCTGGACCCGCGTCCCCTCGTTTTGTATTCACGGTGTACATTCTTTGTGTAAGCGCGCTGTGCTGCGGCTGCCTTTTGCGCATAAAACTTATAACATCGAATTTGAAGGAGTTGTGGTGTTTCTTGGTAGTCAAACCTCCTAATTGAACCAAAGAATTGAAATTCGTTTGAGGTTGAGACACGAAGGCCGTGCTTCATGCTCGTTAAACTTAGGTATGAAGGTCGGAAGTGTGTGACGTGGGTGTGTGTGTGTGTGTGTGAGGGGCGGGAGGGAGGGAGTACCTAAGGCACCGCCGAAATGGCTTGTGTTTCGTGCGCCACACACCCACACGCTGTGCGCATTCACACGCTAAATGCGATTGTAATTGGCATCCAACCGACACTATAATAGCGGAACACTCAACTTGTAATACAAAAACACTAAAAAAACGAAAACGTGTTTAGGTCCGGCCATACATTTACTTTTGATACATTAGTGGAAATTCAAAGCACGCCAAGTCACGTGGACGGCCGCCGTGTGCGACGTTGTGCAGCAGGCGTGCGACTGGCGTCTCTCTTTGCCGTAATCGCCTCTGCTTTCGTCGCCACGGGGTGATCTTCCGCAGTCGTCCTGGCGAGTAGTATGTTCCGATACAGGGGCACTCCCTTCTCTTGTCGATACAGGGGCACTCCCTCCTCATGTCGTCCACCTTTTGGCACATGTCCCCGCGGACGCCCGCGCTCAGCGTACTTGCGGTCGTCGTGATCTTCGGCGTCGTCGGCGTCGTCGGCGTCGTCGGCCTCAAAGCCATCATCATCCACATCGTCCGCAGAGGAAGAACGAGACATTGGACTTGCCACACCACCCTTCACGCCGTAAACGGACGAGTGCGATGATGCCGCTTTCAGCATATCAATGCTAATACCGACAACCTCCAGCAGAATGGGTGCAATCGCCGCGGAAAACTCTTCCGACGCATTCGCGCGCTCGCTCAACTGCGACAACATTGTACGATCAACTTTGATGTGTGCGAACTTGCACGAGAGAATTGTCCTTGCTGCGGCTGCGCCGTCGTTGGCCGCACATGCAGCCTTCAGAAGCGCACCGAATAGGCCGACAGACATCGCAAATCCGCGTTTTCGTGCGTAATTAAGAGCCCTCTCGCCCAGCTGTACATTCCTGCTCCTCGCACACACAGACACTATTGCCTTGCAAGTGAACAAGTCTGCGTCAACGTGCGAAATACCGGGCAAATCGGCAAACTTTTGCCGCGATTGCAGCGAGGATGACGAAGCCATTTTCCTCTCCGACGACGACGATGACGACGAGCCCGCTGCTGCCTCTGCCCTGTTTGTAGTGTTTGCGTTGTCAGAGCCACGCTTCTTGAGCTTCGAGTCGGCGGTCACAACGTCAAACAATTCCTCTGCTTCCCTGAACCGATTGCGTCGACCGAGCGCGAGTATAAGCCCGTTCACAAACCCGATATCCACGCTGATATTGCTCTCCCGTACTGCATTGGCGACCAGCTCGGGACTCAGCCCAACGACCGACCGACCCGCGCCCAGGTGCCCTCCCAACAGGGTCTGAAACGTGTGAATTGTCGGCGCCACTTTTGCATCGACCATTTCAGAAAGAACACTCAACGCTGCCTTTTGGACGGCCATGTGCGAGTCTGCAAGTGAGGGATGTGTTTTGGGCGCGCTCGCTTTCACAGGGACGCCTTTACTTCCCGCTGCGCCTGCGATCGTCTTGGTCGCATTGTCAGCGGGGCCCGGCGACACATTGACAGTGCCCTCCACAGCAGCTTTCAAGAGCGAATTCCACACGCGAACGTCGGCATGCTTCTTTGTGAGCGTTGCCTCTGCGAACAACTTGCGATCGCTCTCAGTTCTGCAACCAGCCGCGATGATTGCACACGTCCTGCTGTTCGGCCAATCGGGCAACTCAACCTCCTCTGCGACTGCCGCAAACGCGTCTGCAATGCGCCCCGCCTTTGCAAATACCATAATGTAAGCATTGAGCACAGCATGATTTGCATCGGCGTACTTGAGCATGGTGGTGCGCAGTTTGCGTGCGTCGTCCACGAGCGGACCACCTGCGTTGTTGGCACACGCAGTGAATAGCGACGTGAACGTGGATTGATCCGGTGGCATCCTTCGCTTCCGCATATCAATAAACGTGCGAAGCGCGCGACGACCCCATCCGGCCTTTCCGGCGGCGTCAATAAGCGCGTTAAACACCTTCGGTTTGGGATATGTATCATTTGCAATCATGTCGTCGAAGATTTCGTACGCCTTGCGAGCATCTCCGGCATCCCCCGCCTCTGAGATTTTCATGGTGAAGTAATACGCATCTTTTGTCGTCCTTCGCTCCGGACGAACCCAGACCCCCCGTTTGTTATCGCGATATGAGTATTTCCGCAGCCCTGCGTCCGCCAAAAGACCTCGGATTTCCTTGACTTTTTCGCGTCGCTCCTTGGGATCCCGCAAGTTTCTGCACGCGGCCTTCTTCTCCTCAATCTCCTTCAATAACAGCGGCGACGTCCTTCGTCTCCTTGCTTTCAGCGAAAGTGCGACTGGATGAATCCTCATTGGTCGCCCATCTTTGCTGATTCGCGGAGCTGTTCGGGCTCCGTTGGGGTTGTTTTGATGGCGCAAGACGTTGGCTAGTGAGTGTCGATTTGATCTTCGGGCAAGGCTAGGCAGAGATGCATGAAAGTGGCGGATGCAGACAACACGGGCACTCTCTAATCCATAGCGCAGGTTGTATGATGACAGATATGATGATATTATGCGCGAGCGTGCGTTGACTTGTGATGGGGAGTGTACGCCGAAGAGAAGATGAGTTGTTGCAGTGGATGTTGCAGTGGATGTTGCAGTGGATGTTGCAGTGTGCAAGGATCGCGCGTGCACACATGCATCATGCGACTGCGCAACCGCCACAGTTCGCAGCAGCCGCACCGTGCGCAATATGGATGCCGCCATGAGATTGTGATATTGATAGTATGAATTGCTGCGTTTTGTCTTTTAAAATCACCCTTTCGATGAGTGAGAGAGGAGGCACATGCTCTGCCGGTTGTCGGGTAAGGGAAGTGGTCAGTCACGTGCAAAATTCACATGACGTCAATGCCGGCGTCATTTCCCCGCGGGCAAACACTGTCAACACACACTCCCACACACATGAACGCGCGCACATACACACACAATACACACACTAACACGTATACACCAAAGCACACACCACAACACACACGCCAGTATAACTTAATGAATTCTTCATTTTGAGAACTTGAAAACTTGAAAACCGACAATTCCGTGTTTTCTTATTTTCAACATTTTTTGTTGTTGTGCTCCACAAACATCAGAAACCCGCACATAAACGCCACCTTTGTTGAGGAGGTACTCTAGCTCTCCCTCTGGCGAAAAATGCGCGCGACCGAGATCATCTCCACGTTCGTGTCGGGCGGTGGCAGCGGTGGATCTGCTGGAACAAACAAACCCGCCACTCCCTTGGGCTTCGTTATTGCGCTGGTGCGCATCTTGCGGGCACTTCTCCTCGCGCTTAACAGCGTCTATGTCGCCTTCTCATACACATGCTTCTACGTATTGTTAAGGCCGACTCTCGGTCTCATCTCGCCCACTATTTTCTGGAACATTGAGGCTCAACTTTTCCAAACTGCGCTTGCAATTGTTGCTTCGTGGCTGTTTATGGGAGATGTCGACCTTATCGAGACAGTGGAGACCGAGTCTGTATTTGAGGAGCCGTCGGTGCTCATTGCAAACCACCAAGAAACAGGCGACGTCGCCGTCCTGATGGGGGCTGCCGTTGGCAACTCTGTTGCGGGTCGCATGACCTGGATAATGGACTCTCTGTTTAAGTTTACGCAGTTTGGTCTGGTCTCGGCGGCACACGGGGATCTTTTCGTGCAAGAGGGACGACGCCACCGTGACTCGTCCGTCAAGGAGGTAAACAAACTTCTCCGTCGCCGATTTGCAAGCCGTCGTCGCATGTGGTGTGTGATCTTCCCTGAGGGTGGCCTGTTGTGGAAGCGACGCGCTGGCAGCCACAAGTTTGCGCGGGAGCACAATCTGCCCATACTCAATCACGTTGCATTGCCTCGTGTCGGCGCATTCAAAGCAACCGTCGATGCCATCCGTCACGACGTCAAGTCGGTCGTCGATGTCACCATTGGGTACAAAAAGGATCGACCGCTGACAATGGTGGATGTACTTACGGCGGCCCTCGGAAAGTATCCCGTGCATCTTCACTACCGGCGATTTGACATTGCGAGCGTGCCGAACGACACAGAGGGAATGACGCAGTGGTTGTACGACCGTTTTGTGGAGAAGGAGCGTCTCTTGGAAGAGTTTTATGCGACCGGCAGCTTTGTTTCGGGTAATGTTGCAAAGGGTCGCAAGGGGAGTGGATCTGCACCCCACGTGCCTGTTGCGACTGGCCCAGCGTCGGCGTCGGCGTCGGCGTCGGCGTTGCACGGGCGGAGGGAAGCCCTCTTGCGCTTTCCCCCCTGGTATCTTGTTGCGATACAGCTGTTTTGGGCGACGACGGCGTTTGCGTGGTACTCGCTGCTGTGTCGCACTTTCGCTGCCGTGCGTGCATGAGCGAGTGGCGGGATGAGTCTGTGCCTCAGGCGGTGACCGCGTGCACGTGTTTGTGTTGGTGGTTGTGGATGGACATGTGCCCGCGAATCTTTTGTACTGGCTTTTTCCTTTTTTTTTGTTGGGTGTGTGTGTGTGTGTGAGTGTAAGTGTGCGTGTGTGCGTGCGAGGTGTGTGCCCTCGCATTCAACGCCGGATGTGGTCATGTATCCGATAGCATCTCGGGTATATATATATATATATATATGCACCAAAATGTTGTATTGTTTATAACAATCATATTCGATTCACCTGTGGCCATTTTCCAAGTTTGAATTGCTTGTTACAAAGCGAGTTTGTTTACATTTGCCAGTATAAAATGCCATAGTTTGAGTGTTAGAGTGTTGTGTTGTGTGTGCGCGCCTGTTGCGATAGCCGGAAGTGGCCTTGCAAGCTGGACATCCTGGATGCGGCTTCGCAATAATCTTAAAAATCCACACTCAGGCTTCGCAGGGCAGAGAGGGATAGAGTGGTCTAGGAGGCATCTTGAAGACAAGACACACAAGACGCACACACACCATTGTAACACAAACTGACACATTTTACATGTCGTTGAGGCACACGAATGCTTCCTTTCTGATGTTTGTTTATGGGGGGATGAACGATATTAAGGGGAATGTTCTCACTTTTCATAATTGCGCGGTGGATCTCCAAAACGCAAATAAAAGAGAATGAGACATACATGTCAAAGGCAGTCGCGCGCCCGCACGCAACCGTCATGATGATAGTGGTCCACAAATCCGATACAGTGCAAACAAAGAAGACGGAGGGAGAAGAAAGAAATGCAAAAAACAAAACTGCTAAGACAGCCACGCCACATGACCAAAAGACCAAAACCACTTCTTTGAGAAAAACGCAAGCAACATGACACCGAACACCACCCTATATCCCTTTCTACTGATGTGTGTTGCTATTGTAAGCACCCAAAGTATGAGAGACTTTCCACAAAATAAGACGACAGAAAGGCAGAGAGAGAGGGGAGTGCAGAGAGAGGAGAGACGGACAAATGGAGAGAGAGGAAAGAGCGTCTTCTGAACCGTCACTCGTAAGCCTCTAGTTGTCTCCACTGTCCTCGCGGGGCTTGCGGGTCGGCGGGCGTCGCTTGGGACCAAGGCCGACTCTGTCCTTTGTTGGGTTCTCAAGGGTCTTGACCACCACCACTGCAAAGGGGATGTAAAGAAGACAGGTAAGTTGAGAAATGCGACACAAAGTGCAGAATGAGAAATGAGTGGCACCCAAAAACGGCGAGGCGTCAAAGAGGACTCGATCTAGATCTAGATCCATCAATTAAAGGCACTGCATATTTTACAACAACTGCACGTGCAGAAATTGTGCTTTGTGTGGGACGTGTGTGCGAGGACGACATAATATGCTATGGTCAATGTGCAGCGCGAAGCATTATTTCGGCACACGTGCAAGGCGAGACCCACGTGGCGTGTCAAACGACGACTTTGCCTCGGAAGTGGAGTCGCGTTTTTCTGTCGGTGCTCCAGCAAACATCTGCATTCCAACATGCCGTTAAGAAGAGTGTTAAAACACGCACAAACATTCGCACTTTTACGCACCTTCGCACATATTCACAGAAACCCAACAACAACAACTACAACAATGGCAAACACACAAATATCACGCGAGCCTTCATGAGCGCAGAGCACACTCAATCCAATTTCCATAACAGGACATCGAGTAACACCACTTGCCTTTGGATGGAACTTGAACGACTTGCGTAGCTTGTTATAGCTCGGAGGTGGCGGCGCACTAGTGGAAACAGTGGGACTGCCCGCACCTGCCGGGGCAACAGCAAATCCAACCCCACGAATCGCCTTCTTTGGCACTGGAGGCGACGCCTTCGGCGTAATCACAGGTGATACGCCCAGCGATGCAGCCGCTGACGCCGATGCCGACGACGCTTCGGAGCGTGCACGTTGGGAGGCAGGCGACTCGACGGCAGACCCACTGTCTCCGGTGTCCTTGCGGGGGCGGAATGGCACTGGCGGGGCGAGCTTCTTTTCGAGCACTGTTTGTTCAGCGAGTACGGATGGTGCAGCCTGTTGCTGTTGCGGCTGCTCTTGTTGTTGCTGTTGTTGTACCTGGGGGACCACACGAGTAAAAGGCGCGAGAACCTCGTAAACTGACGGCGCATCGCTCCCGTTGGGTGGTGCCGCTGTTGTCGGTAGTTCGGCGACTGTGCTGAGCGGTGCGTTTTGCACTGCGAACCCGGCCTGTTCAAGCTCTACATCCGACGGACGCCTGGGCTTCGGAGGACCGCCACTCGACGACGCATCGCTGCTCCTGCGCGCTCCCATGGGAGACATCTCGTTCATCGACGGCGAGACGTCACTTCCCCTCCGCACTCGGTTCGGGTGGGCGTTGGGAAGAATATACTCTGTCGCCACGTGCTGTCCACGTGGAGATATAGGGGCTGGCGTGGGCGGCGTGGCTTCCATGGCAGCCGTGGCACTCGCCAGCATTGAGCCTTCTGCCTGCTCTGCAGACGGTGTTCGCAGGCGAGGAATGACCACATCGTAAAGCGACTCCCCGGGGGCTTTGGCACTGTTTGTTGCCACCACCGCAATCGGCTTTGCAATCGGTGCGGGGACGGCGCGCGTGTTTTGTTCTGCACGTCGCTGCGAAATGGTTGGCCATGGCGCGGAGTACGGGCTTTCTTCATCCACACAGATTGGGCTTTGTCGGTCGTTGTCGCCGGCGTTATATCTCAGCTCTTCGACGGGAGTAACCCACGCAGTTTCCATGGTAATATGGCTGCACAAGAGCAGGCGGGGAGCAGCAAGATGTGTAAGTTCTTAGACAAGTGCCATTATGTGATGTTGGTAGCTTGAGTTTGTAGTGATTACAATGTGCAGGAAACCGCTGTTTTGCAACACAAGCAAAACAACAATGCACACGGATAATATGCATACTGGAAGAGCATAAATTGCCTGGAATATAATAGGGTTACTCACTTGACGTAAATCTTGCGTCCATCGTCGTCTATCACCAACTCCCATCCGGGGGGGAGTCCTGCACCATTGTCCATATCGCCACACAACCGGTGTCAGATTTGTTTGCGTGTGCACACTAACAAACAGACACAAAGATGAAAATATGTCTATATATGCACACACGCACACACAACAAGATGACCGAAAAGATGCAAGCGTTGCTTAAAAGCACCAAAATACCAGTGACTTCATAAAATCACAACAAAAACAAACAGACGAGTGTGCCAACTCTCTCATTGACTGCGCGCAATCGCCCACGTGAAGGGTCTGCATGCGACTCCCACCCACCGGGAATGTTTGTAATTTGGTCCTTTACGCACGCCGTTGCGACACTACTGAAGCATTTTTTGTGGCACGTGTACTCGCATACTGCACACACAAATGTGGCACGAAAAACAAACAAACACACAAACAAACAAACAAAAACGCACGCAGTCAGTCGCTAACGCTTGCATTTGTCACAGAACCGATGCATTAACTATACTTCCCCGATTGTCATAACGAGAATAATTGAAAATTGCAGCTGTCTACATAAGGTCACATCTCGCCGTGCACAACCCGATAAGGAAATGCAACTCACCGCCGCACACAAGCCTGACTTCTGAGCCGGCAATGTTGTGGCTGCAAAAGTCGCACTCGACAAGCTCGTTTGTCTTTGGATCAATAGCTTTGAAGTGGTGCGTAGTGTCGCCTATAAAGATGAAAACCACAAAAAATGCAATCCATTCACACACGCATAATCAACAGAACATAAGCATAGGATAAACGTGTCGGCAAGAGAAGTGTAGAATTCATTTTGTGTCTTAAGTGGTATGCACATGTACTCCAGAAGAGAGAGAAACCGAGAGAGAGAGAAGTATATAATTCAAGTTGTGTCTCAGGTGATAGGCACATTGACTCTACAGATATTGAGAGAGATGCACGATGTTGAGTCAGCGTCTTGGCCGCTACTCCACAGACGGCAAAAGAGAAAGACATGCAATGGGGGATGGAATGAACGCGCGAACGAGAGAGGGAGAAAGGCACACACCTTCGAATCCCGCCGATTTGGAATTGTAAAACAGGACACACCCCGGAAGATTGCCCTTGTTAACACATTTTTGGTGAAAGTTGAACTCGCATCCCTCGCATTTGAGGCCCTGTCGGACGAGTCCCCACTATATGCAGTAATGTTCATTGAAGCATGTAAGGATTGCATATGCTTATAATGGAGAACAATTTGACAAACGGAGTCCATAAGCAGACATGCGGAGGCGAACAATACGCCCGATTCAAGAGTGCCAACATGCCCGCTATTTCTCTCCAATAGATTATATATCTACACGTCACATAAATGCAACGGCGGAACAGAGAAGAAGACGCAGTCCCCACTCACCAACAACTTGCCACACATGTCGCAATCCGTCGGCGTCATGTAATTGCATATTTTCAGTTGGTGGCCTGCGTTGTCCTTTTTCAGTACTACAAACGCAATTTGATAGCACATCGAATCGAGGGAACCAAGAGCATAGATCAAATCAAGCAAGTCAGTGTCTTAATCGCCATACGCATGAATTCCACAAGCACAAACAGAGAGAATCGAAACATCTAACATGTGAAGAGTCAATGTATGATGCCCTCGTGTCAAGCACTGATCGTTCCTTCCAATTGTCTCCAAATCCAAATAGACTTCATTTTTTCAACTCCACAACTGTGATTTGATTTGGCAAGAGAGTTGCGCACTTGCATCGGCTAATAAGATTCACACTCACCGGAAGTCTTTGAGCTCTGCTTGGATACCTGCAAAAGCAGAACCTTTAACCACTCCAACTTCTCCGCGAGGGAGTTTGCGTGCACGTAGAGCGTCTGGCCCTGAAAAGACTGCAATCGCACCACGTGTTGCACGCCCGGTTGGTGAGCACACAGGCACATCTGGCACATATTCATCACATACAAAAAGCCAAATGCAGCCAACACAAACGCACACATACGAAGATAGGTGCCTACCATCTCCCAGCTGTTTGGCTTTCCGACATCATGTTCTTTCACCTCGGAAGTGGAGTCAATGACAAGCGTCTTGAGTTTGTACGGATCTCCCTGTGCACCGTAGTACAATTTTCCTTCCTCGAGTACAAATCTGCGACGCTCCCAGTTCTGGGGTTGTATACGTGGCGAGAATCAATAAACCGCCAAACTCAAGGGCTACTGTGTGCATCCGAATGAACGGGCAAAGGCAATAAACAAAAAAACTTCAATGAGGTATGGCACCCACCTTCATTAGCGTTCCCACTCGCAAGTATAGGTAGCCATTCTTAATCAGCGGCCCAGCCTCGACTGCGGATGAGGATATGGAAGGCATTGGAGAGTGGAGGGATTCAAACACAATATAACAATAACATCTTCAGCAAAAGTTGGCTTTCGTCATGTACCTCACTCGCTTGCAGTTGCAGCCTTCACTAAAGTAAGTGCAGCACATCATCAAGTGTTGTAACGGCACACACATGTGATGACAACTAATGACGCAGTAAGGACGAAACAAACACACCATCAGAGTCGTCGGTGCCTGACACGTCCGCCATTGCCGCGAGCACGCACGACGACCAAGAGAGTACAAGTCGCCTTCAATTACCAAGAGATGGCTCTCTGCGTGGCCGCCGACTTCACTCACGCGTGGCAGTCTAACTTAGCAGTAAGCCAGATGCCGTGGCCAGTGTGTCCACCAAATGCTCTGAACCAATCTTGAAGCCCCTGTTTGCAAGCCAATCAAGTGCTTCACTTCAACTTTTGAATCAGTTCAAACAGATGGCCACCAATTATGTGTGACGACCACAGTAACTTTATGCTTTTATGACGCTTGTCTTTAGTCTTGTTGGAACCGGGGTGACTATTGTAGATTCAATCCGAGTGGATGTCTGCAAGTTGATGGACGGCGGCACTGTCACGGACGTTTGGCTCGTTTTGGGAGTCGGACGCATCAATTTGGAAAACACGCAAATCAATGGCCAATTGCGGGGTCCAATCTCCACATCAAAACTGGACGCGGACAAATTGCCTTATATGGCAATGCGGCGGACACAAACAACTTTTAAGGGTTTGCGAATTCTCGCTAACAGTTTTCATTGGATACAAAATGGGTGCGTGTTACTTGGCGGCATCCAATCGCCGACTGTCACCGGACCGTTTTTTCGTCAGCAATTTTCGACAATAATCTTATTCCACACACTTCTCATCAATGGAAGGTTGCACTATTAGCTATTGCGGGTTGTTCATTTCTTGCTTCAAAATGCGCGAAGGAGATCTGCCACAGAGCCGGTGTACCAGTCCGGCTGCACATTGTTTGATTCGGCCGACAGGGATGCGACTGTGGCCACACCTACACAAGTGTGTTCATTTGCGAGGAGGAAAAGGCCGAAATCACGTTATGCGAGTAAGTTAGCATCATAATGTGGGTAGGAGGGGGGTCCCGGCGAATGTGGCGCAACTTACCTGTCAATACTAGCAGTGTTTTGAGCCCGCCGTTGATGCCAAATTGAATGTCTGTATCAAGGCTGTTGGGAAATGATGGAACGGTGAAATTTTCGATTTCATTATTCGATTTCGCTCGCATAATATCTTTTCCACCCGACACTCGGAAATGCACACGCACACACACACACACACACACACACACACACACACACACACACACACACACACACACACACACACA
>CALSCR010002820.1:0-14053 GCA_943704495.1 Pigoraptor chileana | reverse complement strand
AGAAGAACTTGTTGGCATCCCCGTAATCGCCCCAAAGACGCGACATGGCGACCTCGATTTTCGGGTCGTCTCGCAGTGACTCGGGGATCGTTTCGTGGCCGTTGAGAAAGACGCGTATCTTATCGACAAACGGATAGAGACTGTTGATGGCGTTTGCAAGCATCCAGGGCGGTCGTCGTGCAGTGGTGGCCAGCGACGCCTCCACAGTCGCGTTTGGACGCAAGAATGAGGGAGCAGCAAACTGGCGCGCGGGGCCGATTAGGGACAGACGGAGTTCTTCGAGGATACAGTGGTCGCCGTTCGTGCCTCCGTGCATTGCGAACCCGATGATCACATGCTCGGTGATTGGAAGCGACCGAAATAGGTAGTGTTTGGCGTGCTTTGTGGCTCCGTTGACATATGTGAACGGCAGAAGGAGGTGGTCGGAGCCGCCGTCCGTGATGTTGAGCAAAACGCGTCCAAAGGGGCAAGAAACCGACACAAACAGCTGAAAGTATGCGTCTGCGGGCACCGGAACCGTCGTCCACGCGCGGCCTGTTGCGTCACTCGACGACTCTTGTCGCGCGATCTCGAGCTTACCGCCCATGCCCATGCGCACCTGCTCCGCGTGCCAATTGCGCCAGTGTGCTTCGGTCGGTGGAGGACGGAATGTTAAAAGTGGTGTGCCATCCAACGGTGTGTTTAGTAACTCCTGCCACTGCTGTTCAAATGCTTCCTCGTGTGACTGTAGTGGTAGCGCTTGCCGTGTCGTTTTGGAGGGTTCCTGTAAAGCCATACCTACGCTGCGGCCGAGATGGGCGGCGTCAGCGTCATTTCGCTCGCCTAGCGGGCTTTTCGGGAAAGGGCCGTCGTTTTCACATGCCTCTAACGACGCAATCGAAGCAACATGAAGCTGCATGAAGACTCCTGCAGCCGCACATAGGAAAAGCAGCGCGACCACTATAAAGGCAGTTCGGCCATTTTGCTGCCGGCAAAGGCGGCCCACCACGAGCCTTGCCACGTTTCTGATCATTATAGCCCACACAGCGCCTTTTATCCAATGGGCCTCTCCCGCCGCGGGCGAGGTTACTGCTGATCAGTTGGCCGTGTTTTACAAGGTCAGCAAATCATAGACGCAGAACGAGAGTGTGAGAGAGAATATGTTCAGGCATTAGAAAAGTGTTTTTTTGAGGGCCTCAGCTGTGACCGGGAGTGCATCTCTACAATTCTGCCGGGAGACTTTGTGGGTGCGCCCAATTGACACCAACAATATGGCGGTCACTCAACTGGGTGGCATGTGGCATTGACAGGTGTGGCGGCTTATAATTTGACGAATACTGAAATGTGGACCCCCAGTCAAATTAATCGCCTCGGCTAGCGCTGTCAAGTTTAGCCTGTCTCGATGACACGCCTAAAGTATCAGAAGAAGAAGCAGTAATAAAACATTCCGCGCGGAAAAACGAAAAAACGGAAAAATGGGAGTGAGTTTTCCGAAACGTATTTTTTAAGTTCAGTACTGGCGGGATTTTTACTTTTTCAAAATTTTGAATTTTTTTTTTGTTGGCCACATGGACTGGCCATCGCTGGAGGGCCCGGATGCCAATCCGTCTAATCACAATCACACACAACCCCGAGTGCACAGAGTTGAGAGTGGATTTTTCAGTAATAAAGTTATTATTGGAATTGTATTAATGTGCAGAACAGCCATTGGAACGAAGGTGCATCCACAGAGGGGCAAACGTGTGTAAATCCGCGCGCACACCGAATGTGCAAAGGCCCTCATTGAACAACAGGGAAATGTCGAGCCCAAGCAGGGCGAGCCTGCGACGTATGAAAGCACCTGCATCTTACGGATCCGTCAACGCCGAGCGGGACTCTGACATGGAGGAGTTTGCATCGCCCTCAAAGCGAGGTGGCAAGCGCGGCCGCTCTGGCTCTGCAAGCGGCCGTCCGTCAGCAACCACACGCAATCACACACACCAACAGCATCCCGCTCACAACACGCACAAGTCGACCGCGACGCGACCAATTGCTGTCCCTTCTGCGCCTGTGTCTGAATCAGCCAGGTCGCAATACGGGTGGGATGTGGGTACGCCACGCACACAAATGGGCATGATGAACCAGCGCCGGTCGGAGCTCCTCGATAATATTGGTGGTGGGTGCTGTTAAAGAGTTCATCTCGCGTTAAATCGCAGTCATTAGACTATCAAAAAAGCATTTTAGTTTATGTGCGTCGCCATCGTGTGGCTCGATTGCCAATAAGCATTCATTAACTGTTCGCGTGCCTCTTTCTCCGTCACTGCACATGATTATTGCGTAGAGGGACTAGGACAGGCGGACACAGCTGATGCGTTGGGTCTCCTTTATCCCGAGTGGATTGAGCTTGTGAAGAAGCGCGATGTTGCGGTGCGAACAATGTTCGAGAAGGTATGTTGCGCATATTCAGATGGGTTTATTAGAGTGTGCGTCGACGTGCATTTGAATGTTATTATCTCGTCTCTATTCTCAAACGAGCGGTCCAGGTATACCAACTAATTACTTCGTATCTCTATTGCGCACTCTTTCGACTGAACAATTTCTTGTGTTCCTTTCTCACGCCCCCCCCCCCCCTTCCCATATCTGTGTTTGCGCTATGAATGATGCAGGAGAGAGAACGGGAAAAGTACGACGCACTCCCGCGGCTGCTTGCACATCTCGAAGTTTGCTCCGGCCTCACTTTTGCGTCAACACAACAGGAAGCCGGCATTCGCACGCTCGTTGCTCAGCTGCGCAACAAACTGCGTCAATATTGCACCGAACGGAACATAAGCGTATTGGAAAGCGATATTGCGGCCGCCATGGCAACGGATATGTCCCGCGCACACGCCTGCGCAAATGACTCTGCTGCTGCGAATGCAATCGGCGCCAACGGTGGTCCACAGGCAACATCAGCGGCGCCACCACCGCCACCACCGCCACCACCACCAGCGCCCCCTATGATGATGGCCGGTACTGCATCCAGACAACCACCAGTCGCGCGCAAGCTGGATATTTCGTCTGCAGTGGAGGACAAGGAGAATGCAGGCGGCGTCAGTGCAAACTCGGACGCTTCGCGGGATGATGGGAGCCAGGGCGGCGTCGTGTTCAAAGCGCCGCTCCGTCCTCAGCAGTTTTCGGGGCAGGGCGGCATGGCCACTGCCACCGGTGCTCTGAAGGGCTCTTCGACACGCTCCTCCGCCGCCGGCGCTGCCCCAAATGCCGCCGCCGGTGCATCGTTTTTCGTCGAGAATATTTCGGCGGCGGCAAAGTCGTCCCTGCGAAAGACGCAGTGCGACCGCTCCCCCGGAGGCACACCCGCGCGCAAACCGCGCGGACACAATGCACACTTGCGGCATGCGCAGGCCCCCGACGAGGTCTCACCCGCCGCAAAGGACGAGGGAAGCTTCCTCGCGTCTGCCCTCCGGAAGAAGTTCAGGAGCGTCGCCCTCCCCCACAGCCCGGCGGGAAACGCAGACACGCCCACGAACGCCCCCGCCACGATCGGGGGACTGGCGGTCGTGGCTGGCAGTCCGTCTGCATTTGACAGCCCATACCAGCCCAAAATGGTGATGTAAGGCACTGTCTCGTGCCGAGATTCGTGCATTGGTTATTCGGTTGGAAATTGGAAGTGTGTGTGTGTGTTATTTTTGCTATTTTTTGTTATAATTTTTCAACAATTATGAGAGGCGCAGACCCAGAAGTGTATTAATTTTCGCTTCCCGAACTTGTGCTTTCGGAGCGTGCGGCGATCGCAGCAGCGTATGCGCGTGAATGTTCTCGTGTATGGTTTGTGTCAGTTTCTTAAAACATAAGAAAAATGATAAGCGCAGTTTTTTGCAAGACGTTATTAATGTGCAGCTCAAATCGCAACAGAATGGCCACTTCCACCATTTCATACAGCATGAGTTAATCAAAAACGAGGAAAATCAAGAGTAATTGATGAGTAAAGATGGCGACGAGAGAGAGAAAATGGTGTGTGTGCGTGTGTATGTGCATGTGCGGGGGGCCTTTGTTTGTATGATTAGAGTTTAAGCAGATGCCCACCGACCGCACCAGCCACCAATAATGGATGCCGCGCTCCACTCACTGATTGGCAAGCGTCAGATGTGCCTCAATCGCCATTCAAAAGTGGGGTTTTTCATTCACTCATAATAGGGGGTCGGTTCACGACTCCAGCCAAACTCTGATGCAATCCCAACACACATCACTCAACAGAGAAGAAGTGTATCCTGAGCTCTATGCCAAGGATCACGGCACAGGAAGAGTTGTTGTCGATGTGCAATGCCACGCCACGCCACTGCACTCGAACCACACGCGGCGACAACAGCACACCAGCTGTTGGCGGACACTCGGCGTGTTACAGTATTGAGCAACCGCAATCATTTTTGCAGACCGTACAGCTTTTTAAGGGCTGCAATCTCGTCGACATCGCCAGATTCCTTCACGGCTTCGACGTGGGCAAAGATGTCCCTCACAACTGTGGACGTGTGGTGTATGCGTGTTTCCCGCAAGGAGAGGAGATTGTCGGTAAGAACAGAGATGTGGGATTCAAGTCAGTGCCTTTGGCGCTTTGCCCATGGAAGGTAAGAAAAGAGAGAATCCCCGGACGTACTTGGTGAGGCAACGTTTCAAGAGTACAAACGCACGCATTGTGCACAAAGCAAATCGACTCAAGCAAATCGGCTCCATTATGAAATGTATGTACAAAAAGGCGGGGGAAAAAGAAGAACAGCTTGTAGGGAAGACCAACATATTATCGTGCGTGTGATCAGAGGACAGACAGAGGAATCTTATCTCATATTATCCCACGAAAGAAATGCAATAAAATGAAGCCGACGCACGATACCTTGCTTCTCTTTCTCAGACATGAACATGACGGCGACATCAAAGCGCTTGACGGTGGAGAGGTTCTTCAGTATGGGCAGCACGGGCTGGTTCTCGCTGCATTCAAAAGCATTATCATAACTCTGTTTGAGTGATGAATATCCACGGATCACCTTTGTTCTGGCGTACCACCCCATTCTCACTTATGACGCACACACAACACACACATTCCACTCGCACGCACACGCACACGCAACGCTTCACTGCTACAAATACCCACGCGATGTGGTGCCTTTTGACAAGTGCCATAATCTTGATGAATATCTCCGACGACAGCGACTGTTGGAAGAGAGTCTTGTATGTCGCAGGGTCGATGGCCTGCGAAAAACACACGAAAAAACGGCAATTTCGATGGGACGTAATGCAAATGGTGATTCGTCAGCTCTATACCAATACCACAAAAACAATCAGCACACCACACAATAAATAAAATAACCTCGGATGGCGCATCCAACAGTCAGTTACACAGTTTTTGCGACCGACCACAAAACGCACCGAAAAGTATCGGTAAAGCGCTGTATCATCCTTTTTCAGCTGCGCAAATCCCTTCTCAAGCTCAAACGACGTTTTGGGTGCCGAGGGGAGTAAGGATGCTCCGGGAGACGCCGGCGTGGGCACGGGGCTCGTCGTCGGCGTGCGCTTTGTGGGCGCCGCGGGTGAGTCGGCAGCGGCGAATGCGGATGTGGACTTCACGGCCGCTTTGATCGGCGTAACGTCGGCCGTGGGACTCGCGAGCGGAGGGACAGTAGGTGCCTTTGATGGAATAGGAGACGGCTGCTTCGGTTCGACCCCCTCAATCTAAAAAGAGTAGCCACGTGATAGCATGCTTAGTGGACGCATGCTGCATGCACGATCAATGTAGCCGCTGTTTGGTGGCCTATATCGCTCTATTCGTCGTGTGCATAGCTTTGAGAGAGAGAGAGAGAGAGAGAGAGAGAGAGAGAGCGCGCGCATGTGTGTGTATATGTGTGTGTGTGTGCGTGTGGGCGGGCGGGCGTGCGCGCATTTGCGAGCGTGCCTGTGAAAAATTTCGTGTGCGAGTAGCTATCCTCAGATGTGCCAACGCAGGGACAAGTAAAAAATCAGCAAATCATCCAAACCCCAACCGTCAACGTACCTTTGGGGCTTCCTTCTTCGCCTTGCGTTTTTCAAGCTCATCAAAGCCAATCTCCTCAATGGGAATGCGCTTGAGCGGCCGCTGTGCGTTTTAAAAAGGAACAAACAAATGGATTCAACATTAGCAATGCTCACACACAAGTGCACATCTGCGGTTCACAGGCGGATTCGACATACCTTGGCTTCGACTGGGTGTTCGTCGTCGATTTCTTCAATTTTGAACCCAACAGACTTCTTTTTTGTCGACGCTGCGCTCCCGCCGTCCTTTCTTGGCGCGACTTGCACGGGCTGCACAACGGGCGGCGTCGCGGCTACTACAACGGGCGGCTGGGTTGCCCTTTGAGGCTGTGCAGCGGGTGCGGTTGCTGCTTTTGGGGTTGTCGATACTGGGGTTGCCGGAGGTGCGACGGCACTCCCGGCCTTCGCCACCGTCGGCGCCTTCTTTGGTGCTTTGAGTCTCTGAATTGCGAGCTGCGCTTCCTTATTAGTCGGCTCAAGCACAAGAACCTTCTCAAAGTCTGCATGTTGCCAGAAAAATTATGGGTAATCGCAAAATGGTGCAAATAAACGTAGAACAGTAGATAAGAAAGAGCTTGGAAAGGTACCGTGTGTATGTTACTGTTGTGGAACTTCGGGAAGGTACAAACACACAAACACACAAACACACAAACACACACACCTCTGATGGCACCGTCAATATTCTTCAGCTCTTCGCGACAAGCAGCTCTCCGCGAATATGCCTTGACATACTTTTCGTCCAGTGCAATGGCGGCATCACAATCAATGATCGCCGCTTCAAATCTTTAGGGTTACGCAGAATGGGGCATGGGAAAAAGGGGCAAAAGATATGATTCAAGCCAGTCTCTTCAGACAGTAGTACATATGTCAATGGACTCCACAGGGCGAAAAAAGAGGGAGACAGAGACAGAGACAGAGATAGGCAGCGAGCGAGAGAGAGTGAGTGTGAGAGTGCATGTGCGTGCATGTGGGAAAGAGAGGGGCACAAGGACTAAAGTGAGTGTGCCCACTTTTTAAGCTTGATGTAGGCCATGGCGCGATTGGCGGGGTACACGGCGTTCGATTGGTCGCATTCGATGGCGCGGGCATAGCACTCCACTGCCCGCACATACTCGCCCTTGGCAAAAAGGGAGTTGCCCTGTCCGGTTCACAAATCCACCGAAACGATCACACAGCGCCATTCATGTTAGATTCATGTCAGCAAGAACGCCGTGCACATGAAGCGATATTTGCACGGCCAGATGCAGTAGGTTATTCCCGCTGGCAAGAGACACACATCAAAAGTTACGTGCATAATCGTTTGTAACTTTTAGACGTAGCAGATGGATGTGGGTGGATTCCATACCACCAGCACATACCTCTTCTTTGGCCTGCACGCCCCTCTGCAGTTTGGCCTCGGCCTCCGCACGCTTACGCGCCTCTGCGATTTCCTCGGCTGTCTTTTCCTTCTCTTCTTGCTCCTCAATAACTTTATCCTGTGAGCACCCAACAGGTACACGCGCCAGATTGAGAAATAAACCCGTCGTACATTTATCGCAGCGCGGCACAGGAGAGGGCATGCGGTATATTGAGCCGCCATCTCACCGGATCATATTTATCCCACGACCGATAGTCGTATGCCTTAATTTTGTCCTTCTTGTCCGCTGTGCCATCGGCAATTCCAACGGCTGAATCGGCGATGGCAGACTCACTGGTCTTGGCAACGACAGCTGCATTCCGTACAGGCGGTATCTGCATACATCACACACACATCAAATACGTACACACACGGCACAGCCACAGACACAGAGACACATACATGCACATATACATGTCAGATTTATCCACTTAAAAAATTGTGCGCAATTGCACAAATTGACAACAGATAACACCAAGGCAAAATAGAGAACCTGCTTAGCGGCGACAGGCTTCTGCTTCTTCAACGTCTCGTCCTTCTTCTTGATGTCGGTCTCCCAGTTTGTGAGGTCGCGAAGGAAGTCCTGCACCTCGGTCGCATTGTTCCTCACTTGGAATTGAAGCTGCGCGGGGTTCGCCATCCCAACGCGTCACAAATCAACGGCCGTTACAAGCGGATGCGCAAGAAATAAGCAAATTCGCTTAATAGCGCACATACAATGTGCTACAGGTACGCCTTTTCGCGAGGAATCAAAGTTGTTCTTGATGATTAGCGATGGATTACCGGCGTACTGATGAAGTTCAGTGTGGCATTGGAACATATTGTTCACGTGAGGGCGTAACAAACCCGCGGATTATACCGCCATCTCGCAATAAATGCTCATCCAATCACCTCTCTTCCTCCATCTCGCTAATCATGCGACGTGGCCTGTTTCTTACGCACTCTGTGATTGGCCCATTTGCCGGACAGTGGCGTCATCTCCGCTGCGTCCCATAGTCAGCCCATAGTGTAAGAATCGACCCAAATGACGCCATTACTTTTGGGTGCGGACCCTCTTTCCCCAAACGGAAATTTTTGGGGCAACATACCAATACCGTTTGGAAAGAGAGAGGAAAAGTGACGTTGTGCGATTTTCCTTACGGTGCCGGTCATTTTATACTTGTGTGTGTGCGGGGTTTCTTCCTTTTCACACATACCACTATTCCACGATGTTTGAGAGGAATCTCTTCATTTGAAATCGAAAGGGGCTATTTAATTGTTTTGGTGTGAATCGGTAACGACGGTATAGAACTGATCCCCTGGACATAATTGGAGCCGAACTACAAGGCCGCCGGTAGTGATTTGAAACGTTTTATCAAAGTACTCCCACAAAGATCAAGTTTTATTTTTAAGAAGTTTGCCTTGTTTACCGGCCAATTCGAATAAGAAGGCGCCTAACGGACGTGTATGCTCGTCAAGATCGCGTTGTGCACACGATATAGCCTTGTTGGCTCTCTAAACGTCGTCAGCAATTATGGTGAGTGACGTTGCAAGATGTTGGTACGAATCGAAAGTTTGTTATCTTGCATCTTGCCTTTGTCCTTTTTGGAGTTTCTATCCAACAGCAAATCACAACAAGTATTGAAGTTGTGCCCGGAGATCAGAAGGGGCATGGCATGCTGTCGAAAATTTCATGCATTGAATCACCGGACTGTAATCGGCTCGGCGTATTTGATGTGTGTGCAGGCCCAAGCGGCAAATAGCCCGAATGTATCAGTCCTGCGCGGACACAAAAAACGCATATACTGCATTCAGCAATATGGAGATGCTCTTTATTCTGCTTCCGCGGACAAGACAGTTCGTCGCTGGAATCTCATGGTGAGCCGAATCGGGTGCCCACTCAGAAACGTGTGACATGTTTGCGCTTGCGACATCGACATGATGACACGTTCAGCAACTAATAACAATTGTTGATGGGGGAAATCCCGGTTGTGATGGCTGCACCAGACGAAAGAATGCGAGGCCGTCTTTGAGAGCCACAAGTCAGACGTGTTCTGTCTGCAGGTCTTTAATGGGTGGGTTTGCAACAGAAAGATCCTCCCGCGATCGAAAGCAGAAAATGACCTGGATACTGTCTGCGGTCATCATTTTTATTATTATCCCTAAAGTCCTCTGCCCACCATTCACCATTCATTTTCTGACTGAGGAGTGACCTCCCCCACCTTACTCAACCTGGCACTGCAGGCTGCTCTTCACCGGCTCACGTGACCGCACCGCACGTGCGTTCACTCTGGACGGCAAGAAGGTTGCCAAATTTCAAAAGGTGGGCGCGACGGAAGTGCACGCACTCCAGTGCATATCGCGCGATCGTTTTCAAAAAGGCGGGCAGCATTCCGCGTCGTCCACTTCTCAGCTTCGCCTGTTCACTGGCCACGAGGACGGCCACGTGCGCGAGTGGGACGTGTCGACGGGTGCGTGCATCCGGGCCATGCGCCACGCAAACAACGGACCCATACGCAGCATCGACGTGCGCATTACCGCGAGTCAGTCGGCGCCGCACGCAGGACAGAACAGCAGTGGCGTGTCGTGGGGTGCATACGCCGCAAGCGACACACTTGTGGCGGGGTGCAACGACGGGTCGGCCCTTGTGTTCAATCTCGCGACGGGAATGTGTTCGCGCGTGATTGATGCAAAGGTGGGTTGTATGTGAGGCGCGTGTGTGTATGTGTGTGCGGTGTCTCTTTTGGACTCGTTGGTGTTGTGTGCTCCACAGTCCCCATATTTTTGTGCACACCTGTGCGATATATTCGTTTATTGAGACGCCCATGCTGAACCGCAGCTCTTGATTGTCTGTCGCTATGTGCACGCATCTCCCACTCTTTCACCGCCCGCCCACCGAGCAGGTCGGGCGTCTGCTTTGTCTCCAGCGCACTGCAGGCAGCCACATTGCGTATGCAGGCGGCTCCCGCAGGGACATCACGTGCATCGATCTCGCTCGCGGCGTTGCTGTGGGGCGGCTGGTCGGCCATTCAGGTGCGTTCTTTGCAGTCTCCTTTGTTGTTTTTGCGATCGTCGATTGAAGTGCGTGTGCTCGTGCTTGCGGATTATTTTTCGATGGCTTGATTGCATGTTGAATATCTTGTTTTCGTCAAAATCGACAAGTAACTCTTCATATGTTTTCTTTATGCAGGCCCCGTCACCTCGTTGGCGACGTATACAGTTGCAGTGGGCGACTGGCAAGGCCATATGCTCGTCTCGACATCCGCCGACCGGACTTGCCGCTTGTGGGATGCATCCGTAAGTGCATTTCTTATACGTTTGTGTCGTTTGTTCCCATTCGCTACTCAGCACACCGTATGTTTTTGGGCCATTGTTAGTGTTTGTTTGTTTGTTTGTTGTTGTTTTTTTCACCGTTTACTAGTACATGTTGCTTTGCTTTCGACTAACTAAGCTATCATCGCGCCACTCATTCTGCAACGCCGCACACGCAGACTGGCAACGAGCTCGGCAGCCTTCTGGGCCACGGCGATTGGGTGCGCCGGGCAATAGTGACTGAAAACAGCGAAAGTATCATCTCGTGCTCTGACGACTGCACAATAAGGATTGCATCTCTCGCCGATACAATTCGCCTCAGGGTTAGTGAGTGCTATGGATGTGCCCTCTTTAACCGTATCTGGCGCACAGTGCTTAGCAGTGTTTCCATGGTGACAAAGCGAAAGGGTCAATTTCCACTCACGGTTATCGCATTTGTCTCTTCCCTCTTGCATTCTCGCGCTCTTGAACCCTGTGAACAACCAGCCTCAACGAAAGACTCCAGCCGTTGCAGATCCAATCTCCGCGGCGGCGGCGGCAATTGCACAATCCGGCGAGCCCGATTCGGACACACAACCAGTCGCCACGACGCTTGGCTCTCCATCGTGCGCGTCGTCTCTTGTGTCATCGTATCACAGTCTATCGTCCGCATCGCTGTTCTCAACCTCGAGCGTCGGCGCGGGATTCTGCGACCGACGTCAGCACTTCTCTGCAAGCGGCAGTGAATTTGGAAGCACTTTCTCCATGTCTTCCTCCGTGGCGACCGACAGTGCCTTTTCCGAAATGACCGTCATGGTGGACGATACTACCAGCATGGCCAGTCAGGATGTCGACAGCGAGATTCACACCGACACTGATTTCAAGCTGGTGGAAGGCGAATATGAAATTGGACGGCTCACTCCCTCGATCGACGGCACAGCGTCCAGCGTGGATGCCGCTGACAGCCGCGACAGCCATGTGCCTGAGGTGCAGGAGGATGAATGCGACACAGATGAGTACAAGTGCGGGGATAAGCGTGACTCTGGGATCAGCTGTGACGATCTGCTGGAGGAGGAGAGTGCGCACGCTCGTTTGAGTTGCGAGCACAAGGCACCCGTTGTGCCGTCTGTTGACGACACATGCGATGTGCAACACCCGGATGTGTATGTGGATGTGGCACCTGATGATCACCATGGTGTGCCAGTTCCCGACCATCACGGCCATTATGTGCCGCCACGTCCCGCATCCACGGACGCTGACTCTGGTTGGTTTTTTGAGTGTTTGTGTGGTTCCAATCCCCAAATATGCTTTCGCTCACTTTCGTTGCGCAGCACAACTGGTCATTGTGCAATACTGTGAGGGAAGAGGATATAATGATAATGATAATGTGGGGTGTGCGAAACTGACCTGTGCGTGTGTGTATATATGTGCGGTGTGTGTGTGTGCTACGTAGATGAGGGCTTTGAGGACGAGCTCCTCGCCCTCCGCTGCAAGTTTTCCAGTTGGACGTCGTTTCAGCGGGCACGTGCCATCCGCGTGCTTGTTGGCGACTGTTCCATGGCCGACCTCAGCCGCCTGTACCCGACGCTTCAGTCGCTCATTCAGCGTGACTTCATCGCCTGTCTTCCTTACGAACTTGCGGTGAAAATCCTGTCCATGTTGGACGCGCAGGACCTGTGCAGGGCGGCGCTCGTCTCAAAACAGTGGCGATCAATGGCAAATGATCCGTTTGTGGTGAGTGCCAGCCACGAGGTTGTATTCCTTGGGATCACGACATGCGGTGCACGAAACTTCATTCTCATTCATTCGGCATAAATTCTCAACTGCTAATAATTCTATTATTCACAATGTGTTTTCTTATTATTCTCGTTTTCTTTTTTGCGCGCTGCGTCCCTAAACATGATTTTGACTTGTGTTTGTTTTTTGTTTTGTTTTTGCTTCAAAGTGGCGACAACTTTGTGTGCGTCAAGAAGCGGCAGACGCATCGGTGTCACCAGACGTCGCGAGACAGCGTCTGCGAACGCGGGGCGTCGTGGCCATTCCACGTCATCCAGCGAGCATGCTGACGTCACTTGCCAGTGGGTTGAACGTGGACCGCCGTGTCGAGCTGTGTGGATACGCAAACCCATACAAGAAGCGGTATGCCGATAGCCACCGCCTTGTGCGCAACTGGAAGGACGGGAGATATCACGTGAGGGTGCTGGAAGGCCACCTCGGGCCTGTGCAGGCATTGCAGTACGACGATAAGGCCATCGGTGGGTGGTGTTTATGCATGATCTCTGTGGATGTGGCGTGCATTCTGCATGTTGTGGGCGTGAAACGCAGATGCCCTGGTGACCGTCGAGTGATTAATTAAACCGCCTCTGTTTCTGCTCTATTCATCTGCAGTCACTGCATCTGAGGACTCGACCATTAAGGTGTGGGATATGGAGACTGGACGGTGCCTGACCACTCTCTACGGCCACACGCGCCCGCTCACCGATGTGTGTTTTAGGCGCGACACTCCCACACTCGCGAATGATATTGCGGTCGGAGGCCTCATAGTGAGTGCGTCGCTTGATTCGACGGTGAGGGCATGGGATCTGTCGCTTGGCCTTTGCATCGGCGTGTTGCGCGGGCACGAGCAGGGTGTGTGCACGGCGCAGATTGACGACGCCGGAACCGTGTACTCTGGGTCGTACGATCGCACTGTGAAGCTGTGGAAACGGAACACAGCCGCAGCCGCAGCCACTCCTTCCGACGCCGCTGCCCTTGCAATGAGTGTCGCTGTGCGTGGTATGAGGGGCGAGGACGACTCCGGCGGTTTCCAGTGCGTGGCAACACTCCGAGGACACGGGCACTATGTGTACTCTGTGCGAGTGGCTGCCGATATATTTGCGACGGCATCGCACGACAGGACTGTTCGTGTCTGGGACAAAAAGACGCTCGAATGTTTGCGTGTACTGTCGGGGCACGAGTCGGCCGTCAAGTGCCTGTCATTTGGGCCAGAGAGCAGCGGCGAACGATTGCGCAGGGTGAAGCGCGAATCTGAAAGGAGAAAATCATCGCTGGGGGGTGCAGTGTCAGCGACAGCAGCCACCCCGGGGACAATCGGCGTGGACGGTGCTGTCGCCGTGGCAACGCCGACGCCATCAGGTAGCACGACAAGAATGCCTGTCGTATACGTGACTCCCGGGATGGAGTGCGTCATCAGCGGGTCGTTTGATCGGACCGACAACATCCGGGTGTGGGATCTTCTCAGCAACGGCAGGAGTGAGGATGTTGGTGGCGGGCAGTGCGAACTGTCGGTCACGTGCCGCAACGACTGGACGCGGTGTGTGGCAATGGACGCCCGTTTCATTGGTGAGTGTCTGTATGTGTGTCTGTTGGGGG